>SJYA01001365.1:49939-129098 GCA_006410615.1 Neotragus moschatus | reverse complement strand
TATATATAATTATATATAACTATGTATATATTATATATATTAACTAATATATATAGTTAATATATATATTAACTATGTATATATTATATATAATTATATATAACTATGTATATAATATATACATAGTTATGTATATGATTATAGAATGAAATATTGTCATTTGCAATAATGTGGATGGATCTAAAAGGTATTAAGTTAAATGAAATTAGTCAGAGGAAGACAAATAGAACTTGATCTCACTTATTGTAGAATCTAAAAAAACCAAAACAGACGCATAGCTAGAGAGAATGAACTAGTGTTTGCTAGAGAGGAGAGGGTGGGAGGATGAGTGAAATAAATGAGGGAGATTAAGAGGTACAAACTTCTGGTTATAAAATAAACTATGGGAATATAATGTACAGTATGGGGAATATAGTTAATAATATTGCTATAAGTTTGTATGGTGACAGATGGTAACCAGACCTATCGTGGTGATATTTTTATAGTGTATAAAATTACTGAATCACTATGTTGTACACTTGAAGTTTTTTAAAAAGGCAGACAAAAAAATAAGTAGGGCTAGGAAATACCATTTTATTTCTGTTTGAGTTAGAAAAAATGGGAAGATATCCAATGTAGGACAGTTTTTCTCCTTTGTAGTGGGAACCTCCTGGGTTTGGTTCAGATGAAGATAGAAATTAATTTGAGGAATAAGATTTAAGTGCCATCATGATAAAGAAAATCACTCACTAGAGACTTCCAGTGGCAAGAAATTCAGAGCTGAATGTACACAAGCAGGTTTGGAAGTATTTTTAAAGGTGGTTTTTAAGTTCAGCTGAGAAGAGACTGGAATGTAAGTGTGAGTATGGTGTATAGCTGAGATTAAAAACAGTATACATTAGGAAATGAGAATTTGAAGCAGTCATATTTCTTCTTTATTTATGCTCCAGTAGATAGATATCTTTCAAAGTTCAGTTGTAATTATGTATTATATGGATGGAGGTAATAATGAGAGTATCTTAGGTGTCTTGGACTGCTGCAAGAAAACACCATAGACCAGATGCTTAAACAGGACATTTATTTCTCATAGTTTTAAGAGGCTGGATAGTCCAAGATCATGGTACTGATGGGTTTGTTTCCTGGTGAGAACTGTCTTTCTGAATTGCAGACAAGCTGCCTTCTCCTATGTCCTCGCATGGTGGAGTGGAGTAGGAGGGCTCGAGAGAGTTCTGGTCTTTCTTTGTTGTCTTACAAGGACACTAATCCAGTCACGTGGGGTGTACTCTCATGACTTCTTTTGAACCTTACTACTTCCCAAAGGCCTTACCTCCAGAGTCATCACACTGGGATTAGGGTTGCAGCATGTGAGTACAATGGGCAGAGGCACATTCAGTCCGTAACAAGGAGGGAGGGTTCTAGTGATCTATTGCTATGGAACAACTCTCTTCAAAACTTGCTGGCTTAAAACAACACAGTTTTTTTAAATTTCAGAATTTTGTGGGTGAGGAATTTAATTAGGGTTCAACTGGATAATTCTGCTCTGCATGGGGTTGTCTGGGCTCACTCAGCCAGTGACTGGTATGGTCTCAATGTGTCCAAGACATCTTCATTCATGTGCCTGGTGCTTCAGTGGGGGGTGATGAGAAGGTGGGGCTTGGGGACTCCCTTCCTCTGCATGTGTTTTCAGGGCCTTTCCACATGGCTTTTCTAGCAGAGTGTTTGGACTTCTTACATAGGTTCCAAGTACAAGTGGAACCATTTACCAAACAACTGTACAGAAACATTGGATTGATAAGTTTTGGACATGTTGAGTTGGGATGACTATGAGCTGTTGAGGCAGAGAGGTTCGCAGTATAGTTGAAAATATAAATTTGAATCTTAGGCCCTAAAATGAGATGGATCTAAAATTTTAAAAAAATTTAGGTCACAGATGGAGATTTTGGGAGTCAATGAGCTCCTCACTATTCTAAAGCCCTGAAGAATAGATTGCAGTGTTAAGGGAGAGAGTATAAGTTGAGAGGAGAATCTGAAAGCTGAATAAATGTAAATATTTTAGAGGATAGTCCAAAAGGAGAAACCTGCAATGAAGACTGATCAGGAACATACAAAGAAGAAAGAATAGAAGGGGCGGGGGAAGAGAGAGACAGTTTAGAAGCATGGGTAATACAGAATTCATAAAAAGGAATGAACTGCAATTATTGGTCAAATGCTAAGAGATTTAGCCCCAGGAAGACTGGGTCAAATCCTGTCCCTGCCATCTGCTGTTTATATGACTTTGACCTTAGCCTGTACCTCAGTTTCTTTATCTGTGAAATGAGGATACTAAAAGCAACTGTGCCATAGGGTTGTTGTTTAAATGCATTATTCCATGTTATCAACATATGTAACTTATCTTTTTACTATTCCATGCTTTAAAGAGTTTGAAAAGATCCACGAGTCTGGCAACTAGGAGAACTTTGAACTTTAGAAAAGTTTGGTGATAGTATTGTTAAATTTATATGACATGACAAGCAGATGTTCCACAGTAGGTAACTGGGTACTGATAATGGTAAAATCCATTGTAACAAGCATGAAAGAAGCCCATAATTTCCTTGATGATTGCATTTTGGTATTTTAATGTACTTTAAAATGCACATCAATAAACATTTTTTTTTTTACAAACTCTATTGTATTTTCAGATCACTATTAGTTTTTTCTTGTGCACTATGGATTTCTTGGATGTAGAGCAGAGGTTGGCACACAAGGGTCAGGATGACACTCATCTGTTTTTGTAAGTAAAGTTTTGTTGGAACACAGCTACTTCTATTCATTTCTGTATTGTCTGTGGCTGCTTTTATGTTCCAATGGCAGAGTTGGAGTCCTGACAGAGACCATATGGATCGCAAAGCTTAAAATAATTACAATCTGGTTCTTTATGTAAAAAAAAGGTGTGTTTGCTCTCCTGTTTCCTACAGTGTTTCTCCTCTTGGCAGTTTCTTCTGTTTTGCTCATCCCTAGGAACCTAGAAAGCAAAAGAAGTTATGGCTGAAGGAGCAAAAAAACACTATTTCAAAGCCATGGAGGCTTTCTTACATAGACTGACTTACAAAAGGACAATAACTTTTGAGTATACCTGATCTACAGATATTTTTGTTGCTGTAGATTTTATTGAAACTGGAGTGGAAGTCATTGTTACCAGGAGTGAAATGACTAAGGCCTAGGCTAACTTTCTTATCAGGGACACTGTTAAGACCGCCTTCATTTTGATGGCATTCTTTTTTTTCCCCAGTGAAGGGCTTAGAAATGGCATAAATTGGCTAGCTAATGCAGGGGCTGAATTACTCTGGGGCTTTGTCCAGGTGGGATGTGAGAATCAGGCCATCTTTTCAGATCAGATTTGGGATTTGGTTACTATTGAGGAGAAAAACAGTCTCCTGTTTGGGAAGGTCTATTCATTATTGTTTAAAGCCCCATTGGTTATTTAACACATTTCTCTAGTCTACAGATTACTTTTGTGTAGAGAACCAAGGGTTTTGAGAAAGATAAGAGAGAGGTATGTAATTTATTCTGTAATCATAAGCTAGGTCAGTTTCAACAGAAGCCCAGCCTTGAAGATAGCTAACTTTTATATTGTTTACTTTTGGTAGCTTTTAAAAAAATCTACCAATTTGAAAATCAGTCTACTCAGCCATAAATCACCAACTCATTTCCGCCATCTTTTTCTCCATATTTGCCAGAATTAGAAAGTATGAAAGAAATGTACCATTTCTATGATGAGAAAGAGAAAAATTATCTCTTAGAGCTAAATGCAGCAGCAAAATTAAAAAGAAAGAAATATTTGTTGGCAACATTCTCATCTGCTTCAATTCATAGTATATGAAACGTGAGAGCTAAAGGAATCTTAGAGGTTCTGAAATCTGCTACCCCCAACACAGAAGATAAGAACTGGCTTGAAGTGTGGTCAGATTTTCAATGCTGAAAACAGTGCTAAATTGGGACCCTTCACAGGGAACTTGCAGGCTACTAGGGCTCAAGCCTAAGGCAAAAGGAATAAAAGAATTTGAGAATTCTTCTTGAATGGAAGAATTTCAGATATAATGGAAGGCAGTTTTGGGTGGAAAATTAGGGAGGCTGTCTTAGGTTCAGTTCCTAGAAAGCAAATCCTGAGATAAAAATTCCAGTTTTATTAGGAAATGTTCCCAGAAGGAGACTTGTAGGGGAGTAGGGGATTGGGACACTAAGGAAGGAGGGTGTGCCAGGGTATGATGTTAGGCAGTCATAGAGAGAGTAACTTGAGCTCAGTTCCACAGAGGAGTTCAGGAAGAGTTTAGGTCATGCCTTTGAGTTGTCCTGGCCAAGGGAAGAGGGAGTATTTAACCTCCCACATTTGTCCCTTAGTTGTTGTTGTTGTTCAGATACTCAGTTGTGTCTGACTCTTTGTGACCCCATGAACAGCAGCATGCCAGGCTTCCCCATTCTTCACTATCTCCTGGAGTTTTCTCAGACTCATGTCCATTGAGTCAGTAATGCCATCCAACCATCTCATCCTCTGTTGCCCCCTTCTCCTCCTGCCTTCAATCTTTCCCACCATCAGGATCTTTTCCAATGACTCAGCTCTTTGCATTAGGTGACCAAAACATTGTAGCTTCAGCATCAGTCCTTCCAGTGAATATTCAGGGTTGATTTACTTTAGGATGGACTGGTTTGATCTTCTTGCAGTCCAAGGGACTCTCAAGAGTCTTCTCCAGAACCACAATTCAAAAGCATTCATTAGTAGTTATGAGCTGATTTGCTGTGGGATGGTGGAGGTGTGGGTGTGTGGGATATTCATTCTTCACCCTGCAATGGATTCCAGTAACCTGAAGGCAGCCTTTTTTTTTTTTTTAAGTTAACTGTTGTATAACTAAAGGGAAAAGGAATCTGGGCTGAGCCTTCAGACACTCTTCCTGCAGACATCTTCCTAATACCTTCAAATCATGTTAAGGATGCCTCCTCTGTTTCATCTTTCTGTCGAAGCTCAGTAAGTAGAGTCAATGATTGGGTATTACATTCCTTAGTCTTTGAAATTTTTATTCTAAATAAGATTCGAGGAAATGAAGCTTTCAGCCACAAATTCAGATATTTGGTTGGCAGGTTTTCATTGCTTCCTCTCTCTAGGAAATATCAGTTTTCAGCAAGGAAACAGACTTTAAAAGATCACATATATTCCAAGTAGCAATTGAAGGGAAAATAGCAATGTGATAAATGTTCTAAGCCTTACATCTAATTACCAAGCACACCACAACATGGTTGTTATTTTCTCATGGGCGTGTAATCCATCTGTACATGCAATCTCAGCAGGAGGTGTTGGTATAGCACAGACTATTTCATTGTCTAACTCCTACCTCTAAACGGAAGAATGAAAAAATGAAAGTGAATTATCTGTTCATGTAGCACAGAAGGCAGGTGGGGTGGGGAGGGAGAGAAGAAGAGAGTGACAAACATGGTCTCACTGAGAGGGCCCATGTCACCAACTTAAGAATATCTCTCAGTGAACAGGAGGAAGATCAGAGGGAACAGCTGGTGTTTAGTCAGCCTTCACTATGATTCAAGCTCTGTTCTTAGAGCTTCTAAGTCAGTTAACCCACTTAAACCTCATATGATGCTATAACTGAGGAAACAGAGGAACCTGATGGAGGTCACACCACTCACTAGTAAGTGGCAGAGCTGGCTTCTGAATCCAGGCCCTCTGGCTCCTGAGTCAACCCTGGGTGCTTGGCTAGATTTGGCATTGGCCTGTTATGTATGAGCTTCTTCCTCTTGAGTCTAAACTACATGAAATCCACTTTTATTCTCTGGATGATATTTGGTTGTTCAGTCTTGTCTGACTCTTTGCAACCCTATGGACTGTAGCCCTCTAGGTTCCTTTGTGTGTGGGATTCTCCAGGAGAGAATACTGGGGAGGGTTGCCATTTCCTTCTCCAGGATATCTTCCCAACCCAGGAATCGAACTCATGTCTCCAACAAGTCTCCTGCATTGCAGGCGAATTCTTTACTGTGAGCCATTTTCTGAATAGAGTTTAGCTATTTCTTTTCGACTGATTTTTAAATAGTCATGTACGGTACAAATGCATGTGAAATTTTAAGTTAAAGCATCACAGATAAAATGGAAGTCATGGTTTCATGGTTTTCTTTGACTAGCAACCCTAAATTCCTGTTCTCTGCCTGTAACCCACCTCACTGGATCAGTTTAGTATCACTTCAGTTGTTTAAAAATACATTTAGATGCTTGTTAAGTCTTTGAAAATATATGGTACTGTTTTGTACTTTTTATTTAAAAAAGAAAGCACATTTAATCGTATGATACCATAGTTCAGCTGCTGCTGCTGCTGCTAAGTCGCTTCAGTCGTGTCCGACTCTGTGTGACCCCATAGACAGCAGCCCACCAGGCTCCTCTGTCCATGGGATTTTCCAGGCAAGAATACTGGAGTGGGGTACCATTGCCTTCTCTGACCATAGTTCAGATGGTCTCAAATTGTCTTGGTTTACGGCTCTTTCAGTATCTTAGTAATTATTTCATGGTGCTCTAGGTCAAAAGAATATTTAACAGTTCCATCTAGTGAGAATTAGATCCAAACAACTTAATAAGTATTTATGTCCTAACATAGCCATTATGGCCTTAGTAGCCATTCAAAATGTTACACACGTGAAAATAGTATCCAGTTCATTCTTAACCATAATTACTGACTAACTGTATGTGCCTGTTGGACGCTTCATGGCTCTCAAACCCTGGGATCAGATCAGACACTGCCACACTTGTTGCCTGTTCCACACCAAATTCCTAATTTGCACAGGACTTATTGTTGTTGTTTTTTTTTAATCACAGCAACCACAGGAAACCCAACTTTGGAAAAGTATGACATTAAAAGGAATTTAGTGTGTGCTAATATTGGGACTGTGGACCTCCTTGAGCTCAGGGTTTGCACGGAGTCCAGCAGATGTCTACTGTGGCTGTGCCTCCCTGTGCACAATTTGGGAACTGTGGTCATGGTTGTAAATTTTGCAGTTCACTTTTTTCATCCTACACTTTGCCTTGGGGATTCAACCATGTTGCACATAAAGATCTACTTCCTAGAAAAGACTGCCACAGAATCTCCCAGATTTTATTTACCCATTTTCCTGATTATGGCCATTAATGTTATTTATAATATTTTATAATTTTATATAATATTGCAGTGAAAATCCTTGTTCATTCCTCTTCATTCACATGGCCAAATTAGAGTAAATGAATTGCTAGGCCATAGGCCAGTCAGGTTTTTAAATTTTAATGAAAGTGTTAGTCACTCAGTTGTATCTGACTCTGTGATCCCATGGACTGTAGCCCGGCAGGATCCTCTCTCTATCCATGGAATTCTCCAGGCAAGAATACTGGAGTGGAGAGCCATTCTCTTCTCCAGGGGGATCTTCCCGATCCAGGGATCAAACCCAGGTCTCCCGATCTAGGGATGGAACCCAGGCAGATTCTTTACCACGATCATCATGGAAGCCTTTAAACTTAAGTGCATACCAATAAATTGAGCGTAACCCTCTTTGTAAAATGATTCCCTAAAATTCCTTAAAGCATGATTACTTCCGGCTTATTTTTCTTATAACTCTATATCCTATGACTATCCCATTGGGGAAGAATAGTTGTTTTGGAAATGTATGTAGTAGTTAAATTTTAGACAATGGTAATTGAGAAACAAGGGCAGGACATGAGTAGGCTGAGAGGAAGAGGAAGATAGGAGCTGATCAGAAACTGTTGGACATATTATGTAGGACAATGAGAGGGCCAGATCATTTACAGTAATTTATATAGAGCACAGATGGTAAATACCTCGCAGGCATGCCTTAAATGTTCCCTCCCCTTCCATGGGAGACATAGCCAATCCATCGTGACACTCATTCTCCCCAAACCTTCACCCAATCTTGAGTTCTCCTCACAACCCTGGGAGATTACCATCAACTTTTGTGAGCGCACAAAATGAAATTTGCCTGTCATCCCTAGGGGCAGCGAGAAGGTGGGAAGATAGGTTGAAATTAGGCAGAGAAGGGCTATGGAGTTTAAAGAATGCCAAGCAAGGAGCATTTGGATAACTTATTTACATTTCAGATTCTGTTGACAAAATGATTGGCTATCCTCCTCTGGGAAACAATAGCAGTAGGTATTGATCTCAAGCTGCTATTATTTGTTTTCATGCCTTAGTTCTAAATTATGCTATGTATTTATTTCTAGAAAAGTAATTAAATCACCAAAGGCCCATTTTATTATTCTTTTCATGTGTCCCATATATTGAAAAATGTGGTCTCCCAGTTAAACTGTACTTATTAAATAACAATGACAATATCAGCAAACAAGCATTCACTGAATATTTTTCACATGACAAGCACTGTTTAAGCAACTTACATTTATTAATTTTTAAAATCTTCACAAGAAGCTTACAAGGTAGGTACAATTACTATTCTCATTTTATAGTTGTAAAATAGAGACAAAGTAAACATTTTGTAGCTAGTAAGTGATATAATCAATACTTTTCTCATTGTTCAATTTTAACTGTGTAAAGTCCAAGCATAATTTCTGATTAGAAGGAGATAACCAAAAGTACAGTGGTGGTTTCCAACGGCTGGGAGAAAGGAGGAAATGAAAGTTAATGTCTAAGTTTAAATTTTATAAGACGAAAAGAGTTCTAGAGATGGATGGTGGTGATGGTAACACACCATTATAAATGTGTTTAATATGCCAAACTGTACACTTGAAAATGGTTAGGATGGTGAATTTTGTGTTATGTATGTGTGCGTGCATGCTGACTTGATTCAGTCATGACCGACTCTTTGTGACCCTATGGACTGTAGCCCACCAGGCTCCTTTGTTGGGATTCTCCAGGAAGAATACTGGAGTGGATTGGCACACCCTCCTCCAGGGGGATCTTCCCGAACCGGGGATCTTCCCGATCCAGGGATTGAACCTACATCTCTTATGTCTCCCATACTGGCAGACATATTCTTTACCACTAGTACCATCTGGGAAGGCCTGTGTTATGTATCAGTTCAGTTCAGTCACTCAGTCATGTCCAACTCTTTGCGACCCCATGGACTGCAGCACGCCAGACTTCCCTGCCCATCACCAACTCCTGGAGTTCACTCAAACTCATGTCCATCAAGTCAGTGATGCCATCCAACCATCTTGTCCTCTGTCATCTCCTTCGCCTCCTGCCTTCAGTCTTTCCCAGCATCAGAGTCTTTTCCAATGAGTCGGTTCTTCACATCAGGTGGCCAAAGTATTGGAGCTTCAGCTTCAGCATCAGTCCTTCCAATGGATATTCAGAACTGATTTCCTTTAGGACAGACTGGTTGGATCTCCTTGCAGTACAAGAGACTCTAAAGAGTGTTCTCCAACACTACATTTCAAAAGCATCAGTTCTTTGGTGCTCAACTTTCTTTATAGTCCGGCTCTCACATCCATACATGACTACTGGAAAAACCATAGCTTTGACTAGATGGACCTTTGTTGGCAAAGTAATGTCTCTGCTTTTTAATATGCTGTCTAGGTAGGGCATAGCTTTTCTTTCAAGGAGCAAGCATCTTTTAATTTCATGGCTGCAGTGACCATCTGCAGTGATTTTGGAGCCCAAGAAAATAAAGTCTCTCACTGTTTCCATTGTTTTCCCATCTATTTGCCATGAAATGATGGGACCAGATGTTACGTATATTTTACCACAAAAAAATAAGGGAAAAGGGAGTTAAACAGGGTTCCCAACATAAGTTGATGGAATTCTGGCCAGAAACAAAGAAATTTGCTATATTAGTTTGATTGTGGACAGGTCAGGGATAAACGCATGGTTTTCTGGCAGATTCTTCATTTAGAAGAATTAGATTTAAATAGCCAGGAGACCCCATTTTTCTTTAAAGAGTGCAAAGATCTGAAACCCTAGATTGGAATCTGCTGACTGGACACTCAATTCTCTAGTTCCCAGGAAGATAGGGAGTGTTCAGCGAGGAGAATAATACATTTTAGAATGAACTGGCCAGTGGGGAAGCCACAAGCCCAAGATTAAGGGCCTTTGCACTAGAACTGCACTGAAAGCTGGCGTCACCATTTCTTCAATTTGCCATTTCTTTGGCGAATTCTTTAACATCCCAGGCTCCAGATTTCTTGGCTGTAAATTGGGTGGTAGTGATGGCTCATAGAAATTCTGGCACTTAGTGAACCCTCAACAATAATAGCTCCTAATTCAACTTCATGGCTATGTATTTACATCAAACAATAAGGATAATACAGAATCCTGAGGCTTACTGGATCTTGCAAATGAGATAAACTGAGGTATATGTGCTTGACTGATGGTAAGTTTCCTCCTCTTCTTTTGTCTCCAGTACCTAGCAGAAAGAGGGTGCCCCATAAGTGAGGACTCCCCAACATCTTGATGGATACTCAGTGGCACCCCTCTTACTATCTATCTATTTCTAAATGTCTGGTGTATAAAGTGATGCTTCCTGATATTCCTAAGCAGCTTCAAGGGCATCATGTTTTGTAACATCAGAGGCTGCCCTGGTGTTGGCATGTCAAAGTGACCTTCACTCATGGTGTGGAGAGAGCTGGTTGCTGGGTCCAGCATTGTATCTGCTTCAAATACTTATTGGTAACATGATTCTGAGCTATTCAGGATTTGGGGCTTCTTTGTTTTGTGTTACAGCTGATTTTTCTTCTTGATGACCTCAGGCCTCTGAAATAAGATGTTTAAAATAATTTGTTCCTCCCTACTGTGAAGGAAGAACTGCCTGTGTGTGTGACAGGGCTAATGGTGGCTTGCCCCACTGTTAACTTGAAAAGATGGTGCTGGACTGTGACTCTTAGAAATCACAGATGTCAAAGTCTTTAGCCATCTGTGGCTTGCCCAGAGCGATGGAGCTCAAAGAATCACCTAGGAGCCAACTAGAGCCACTGGAACATCCCATTTAAGTGCATATTTTTTCCCTTGTCCTTCTCTCCTAGCAACTGTATGACTCAAATATTACTCAGACAGTATTAATTCTCTGTAATTTATACACTTGCCTGTGGTATTATTACTGCCCAATTGCTCATGTTGATCTTCAGAGGGTGAAACCCCAAGGAATATCTATGGGGAATCGAGGCTGTACTTTGGAAAAAAGAATATCTTTGTTAAGTTCCTTTTATTAAGTATACATCACATGGTCCAGCCATTTGACCCACAATCTCTGCTTTTTTCTCCCCAGCACTGGCTTGAACCTAACAAGTCCATCTCCAAGCAAATGAAATGTAAGTGTCAATCTGTGGGTTCACTTTTGCTATGAAATGTCCAATGATAGATTTTGTTTCTTTACAAAGTTTCTCCTGCCAGAAAAGAAATGGATGGAGTTAAATATCTGGGGGTGGGGGGCTTCTCTCTCCCCATGAGTGCTGTCTAACTTCTCCTCTCTTATTTGCTGGCCTCGGTGCTCCCCATAGTCACTATTCCTAGAGGCCTGTGTCTCTCCCCATCCCCACCATCTTACCCTCATGTTTCATGGTCGAACAGGGGCACAGGTGCCTAGTTCCCCTTTGATTGTGGGGTTTGCTAGTAAATGGTTCAGGGTGGAAAGTCAGTGTTGGGGGGATGATAAGAGGGGCAGATGTATTTTGAAATTAAAACCTTGCTGATAACATTAATGAAGATTGTAGTATTTTTGCCCACCCCTCAAACTCCCCAATTTACTTTCTTGAGTAATGTTTTCAAGCTCTGGTGTTGTGACCTGCCTCCCCTCCTCCCCCGATGAGCTCTTGGAAAAGTTGGCTTGGGAAACATCTCTGTAGTGCATAGAATATCTGGCCATCCACTTGGGGGCATTGTGAATAGGATGTTGACTGCTGGTCCTGGGTGGCATGCTGTTTTGTCCTGGTCACCTGTGCCATGCTGTAGTCAACCTGCCTTTATTTATGGTTTAGAGGAGAACTTCTAAAATGCATCTCAGAAATTCATTACCTGCCCTGGAGTCCATTTATCCCTTCATGTCAACTTTCCCAGGGCTCTAAAATGTGGGTGATAAGTCAGTTTCTCATCAGAGATCAGGATAGCATGTATTAGGTCACTAGTCATCATTCAAGGGAGTCTTTTCTTCTTTAAATATGAAGAAATTATTTGAGGCAAGGTTTTTAAGTAAAAGAAGGAAGAAACTAAATTATGATGGCAAACTAGTAACCAACATGTCTATTCCTTAACTCTTTCCTTTTACCTTCCTGCTCTCTCCCTTTTCTGTCCTCACTCAGACCTCTGTCTGCCTGTCTGTCCCTTCTCTTTCTTCTCTTGTCTCTCAAGAATAGACTCTGTCTGACCAGTGCAGGACTCACAGCTAGCTGGGCTGTTCAGGCTAGCACCCAGAACTGCTGTGGGCAAATGATGCTGCAGAGAGAGGGCAACAAAGATGTGTGAGGTGCAGGCAAGGGGCAGCAACACATGGAAAGTTCAGAGAAGTTGGCCCCTTGAAGTGAGGTTGGAATAGAGTTGGGATAAGCATCCAAGATTAAGTAGCAGGACACAGGTACCAGGGAGCTCTGTATAGAATGACATGCAGGCTAATGAGAATAAACTAATTTATCTGAGAAAAAACTAACTGATCCTTGGCTTTCATCCCTTAACTACTTTATCCCTTAAAGTTTTAATATTGTTTTTATATATTTTAAAATATTTAGGCAAATTTCCAGTTAAGTTATTTTTAGTAAATGGTCCTTTGACTTTGGTTCTTAAACATCATGAAATAGTTTCCTTAAGCCACACACTTTTAAAAAATATAACGTCTATAAAGTAAGATGTATTTCAATACTTAATAGAAGAGAAAAATTTTAATTTGTGAAGGTTTTTCTGCTTAAGAGCTTTGTATCTACAATTAGTAAATCTGAACAACTAACTCAGAATATATAATGTTTTGTAAAAATAGTTTCAAGATTGACATATGACTACTGGCTGGCTTTAATCTAACAACAAATAAAATCTGAATTTGGAAAAATAATTGTATAAAATTCAATTTCTAACCAGACATGGTAACTTGCTGATTCTAGGAACTAGCAAGGTTCTTACCTGAAGGGTAAGGGTCTTACCTGTTACCTGGTCCTCTGTTGTATTGTTAAGAACATTAGCAGACAAAAAATTATGTAATTTTTTTCAAGATCACAAGACTAGTTTTGTGGTTGTTAATGATGTCTTTTAGTATCAAGAATTTATTATTTTCTTATATGTATGTCCTAGAAACAGTCACTATAATTTAAATTAGGAAAAAATTTAAACTAAGGCATATAGACTGTTAACTCAGAGAAACTGGGTCCAGCCAATCCATGGAACTCATCCATGAATTTATCAATGGATCTGTTGCAGAACCCCAGGCAGCTTCCTCTTTGGTTGTTGTTCATTCGTTAAGTTGTGTTCAACTTTTGCAACCTCATGGACTGCAACACAGCAGGCTTCCCTGTCCTTCACTATTCCTGGAGTGTGCTCAGATTCATGTCCATTGAGTCAGTGATGCTATATAACTATCTCATCCTCTGGCTCCCTCTTTTCCTTTTGCCTTCAGTCTTTCCCAGCACCAAGGTCTATTCCAGTGAGTCAGCGCTTCGTATCAGGTGGCCAAAGTATTGGAGGTTCAGCTTCAGCATCAGTCCTTTCAAAGAATATTCAGGCTTGATTTCTTTTAGGATTGACTGATTTGATCTGACTTTGGTTGTGGATATGCAGTTTATATTCTGACTGCCTTTGAGAAGGCAGTAAGAGAATAATTCCTTCAATGAAGAATTTACTCCATTCCCATCTCACTCATCAGTGATAACCAGCTTTCCAGTCCTTTGCCCTGACCTCATTAAGATCCCTCAGACTATGTGGATTACCAGAGTAGTCAGGAGACCAGCTCTCCTGATGAGTAAACTTTCTACAAAATCATTATTATATCTTACTAGTATTTTTAAAAATAATTTTTTGATAGTATCATGCTTGTGGTTTCTCTAGTAGTTCAGAAAAGTTTAAACTATTTCTTTTCTCTTCTCCCTTATATCTCCATGCTTATTCCAAAGAGATAGCTATTACTAACAATATTTATATATCCTTCTGGGAATTTTTCTTTACATATAAGTTCCCCCAACTTATATAAGGCCTTTTGTAAACAGAAATGAGATTAGTGTCTATATATGACTCTTCACCTTGTCATTGTCTTAATAATTTTAGAGTTTTTAAATCAAAATGAGTGACTGATGATTAGCTTCATTTAAAAAATAGTTTTCAGGAATTCCTTAGAGGTCCAGTGGTTAGGATTCTGAGCTTCCAGTGCAGGGAAGTTGGGTTCCATCCTTGGTCAGGGAATTAAGATCCTGCATGCTGTGTGGAGCAGGTGAAAAATAAATAAACAAAAATTTTAAAATGCTTTTCTGATACTTAATTGTATACATCTATGTGATTTACTTATTAATGAACATCAACATTGTTTATAGNATAAGTCAGTTTCTCATCAGAGATCAGGATAGCATGTATTAGGTCACTAGTCATCATTCAAGGGAGTCTTTTCTTCTTTAAATATGAAGAAATTATTTGAGGCAAGGTTTTTAAGTAAAAGAAGGAAGAAACTAAATTATGATGGCAAACTAGTAACCAACATGTCTATTCCTTAACTCTTTCCTTTTACCTTCCTGCTCTCTCCCTTTTCTGTCCTCACTCAGACCTCTGTCTGCCTGTCTGTCCCTTCTCTTTCTTCTCTTGTCTCTCAAGAATAGACTCTGTCTGACCAGTGCAGGACTCACAGCTAGCTGGGCTGTTCAGGCTAGCACCCAGAACTGCTGTGGGCAAATGATGCTGCAGAGAGAGGGCAACAAAGATGTGTGAGGTGCAGGCAAGGGGCAGCAACACATGGAAAGTTCAGAGAAGTTGGCCCCTTGAAGTGAGGTTGGAATAGAGTTGGGATAAGCATCCAAGATTAAGTAGCAGGACACAGGTACCAGGGAGCTCTGTATAGAATGACATGCAGGCTAATGAGAATAAACTAATTTATCTGAGAAAAAACTAACTGATCCTTGGCTTTCATCCCTTAACTACTTTATCCCTTAAAGTTTTAATATTGTTTTTATATATTTTAAAATATTTAGGCAAATTTCCAGTTAAGTTATTTTTAGTAAATGGTCCTTTGACTTTGGTTCTTAAACATCATGAAATAGTTTCCTTAAGCCACACACTTTTAAAAAATATAACGTCTATAAAGTAAGATGTATTTCAATACTTAATAGAAGAGAAAAATTTTAATTTGTGAAGGTTTTTCTGCTTAAGAGCTTTGTATCTACAATTAGTAAATCTGAACAACTAACTCAGAATATATAATGTTTTGTAAAAATAGTTTCAAGATTGACATATGACTACTGGCTGGCTTTAATCTAACAACAAATAAAATCTGAATTTGGAAAAATAATTGTATAAAATTCAATTTCTAACCAGACATGGTAACTTGCTGATTCTAGGAACTAGCAAGGTTCTTACCTGAAGGGTAAGGGTCTTACCTGTTACCTGGTCCTCTGTTGTATTGTTAAGAACATTAGCAGACAAAAAATTATGTAATTTTTTTCAAGATCACAAGACTAGTTTTGTGGTTGTTAATGATGTCTTTTAGTATCAAGAATTTATTATTTTCTTATATGTATGTCCTAGAAACAGTCACTATAATTTAAATTAGGAAAAAATTTAAACTAAGGCATATAGACTGTTAACTCAGAGAAACTGGGTCCAGCCAATCCATGGAACTCATCCATGAATTTATCAATGGATCTGTTGCAGAACCCCAGGCAGCTTCCTCTTTGGTTGTTGTTCATTCGTTAAGTTGTGTTCAACTTTTGCAACCTCATGGACTGCAACACAGCAGGCTTCCCTGTCCTTCACTATTCCTGGAGTGTGCTCAGATTCATGTCCATTGAGTCAGTGATGCTATATAACTATCTCATCCTCTGGCTCCCTCTTTTCCTTTTGCCTTCAGTCTTTCCCAGCACCAAGGTCTATTCCAGTGAGTCAGCGCTTCGTATCAGGTGGCCAAAGTATTGGAGGTTCAGCTTCAGCATCAGTCCTTTCAAAGAATATTCAGGCTTGATTTCTTTTAGGATTGACTGATTTGATCTGACTTTGGTTGTGGATATGCAGTTTATATTCTGACTGCCTTTGAGAAGGCAGTAAGAGAATAATTCCTTCAATGAAGAATTTACTCCATTCCCATCTCACTCATCAGTGATAACCAGCTTTCCAGTCCTTTGCCCTGACCTCATTAAGATCCCTCAGACTATGTGGATTACCAGAGTAGTCAGGAGACCAGCTCTCCTGATGAGTAAACTTTCTACAAAATCATTATTATATCTTACTAGTATTTTTAAAAATAATTTTTTGATAGTATCATGCTTGTGGTTTCTCTAGTAGTTCAGAAAAGTTTAAACTATTTCTTTTCTCTTCTCCCTTATATCTCCATGCTTATTCCAAAGAGATAGCTATTACTAACAATATTTATATATCCTTCTGGGAATTTTTCTTTACATATAAGTTCCCCCAACTTATATAAGGCCTTTTGTAAACAGAAATGAGATTAGTGTCTATATATGACTCTTCACCTTGTCATTGTCTTAATAATTTTAGAGTTTTTAAATCAAAATGAGTGACTGATGATTAGCTTCATTTAAAAAATAGTTTTCAGGAATTCCTTAGAGGTCCAGTGGTTAGGATTCTGAGCTTCCAGTGCAGGGAAGTTGGGTTCCATCCTTGGTCAGGGAATTAAGATCCTGCATGCTGTGTGGAGCAGGTGAAAAATAAATAAACAAAAATTTTAAAATGCTTTTCTGATACTTAATTGTATACATCTATGTGATTTACTTATTAATGAACATCAACATTGTTTATAGTCTTTTCCTATTATAAATTATGCTGTAGCAAACATTCTTATATGTATATTCTTGCATATTGTCCATGTGCACTAGCATTTCCCAAAAATAGAATTGTTGGATCAAAAGGAATATACATTTAATCTTTCCTTAGCGATAAATACCCATCCAAAGAGCTTATAGTAATTTACTCCTCTAAGGTCCCATGAGAGTTCTTATTTCCCCCAAATCTTGTTAAAAATAAGTATCAAACTTAACTTTTATGGTGACCTCAAATCTGTTAGGAAAGAGAAATATTTAATTAAAAAAACTGGACAGTTATTAATTATAAATTTTAAAATTGAGAAACTTCTTAAACTAGTCTTATTTCTCCTCTGTACTTAGGAGTTACTTTAAATTTGGTTTTTTAAATGAACACTTGGTAAAACTGGCTTCGTTTTGTTCTATAGTGCTGTGAATTTTTAACACACGGATTTGTGCAACCATCTCCACAGTCAGGATACAGAACACATCTCCTCAAAAACCTTACTCTGTGGTCCCTTTGTAGTTACTCTACACTCCCCGAGCAGCTAACAACCACTGATCTATTCTCTGTCAATATAGTTTGTATCTTTTGAGAATGTCACATAAATTGAGTCATACAGTTTGTAATCTTTTGAAAGTGGCTACTTTAACTCAGCATTAATAACTCAAATTCATCCAAGTTCCTGTATTTACTAATACATGATACAGAAAATTAATGAGAATAGTTGGTCTTGGAAAAGACCGAGAAAAATTGATGAACCTCTAGCAAGACTCATGAAGAAAAAAAAGACACAAACTACCAATATCAGGAACAAAAGAGGAGATATCACTACAGACCCCATAGAACAACTCTCAGTTCAGTTCAGTTCAGTCACTCAGTTGTGTCCGACTCTTTGCGATCCCATGAATCGCAGCACGCCAGGCCTCCCTGTCCATCACCAACTCCCGGAATTCATTCAGACGCATGTCCATCGAGTCAGTGATGCCATCCAGCCATCTCATCCTCTGTCATCCCCTTCTTCTCCTGCCCCCAATCCCTCCCATCATCAGAGTCTTTTCCAATGAGTCAACTCTTCGCATGAAGTGGCCAAAGTACTGGAGTTTCAGCTTTAGCATCATTCATTCCAAAGAAATCCCAGGGCCTATCTCCTTCAGAATGGACTGGTTGGATCTTCTTGCAGTCAAAGGGACTCTCAAGAGTCTTCTCCAACACCACGGTTCAAAAGCATCAATTCTTCAGTGCTCAGCCTTCTTCACAGTCCAACTCCAACATCCATATATGACTACTGGAAAAACCATAGCCTTGACTAGACAGACCTTAGTCAGCAAAGTAATGTCTCTGCTTTTGAATATGCTATCTAGGTTGGTCATAAATTTCTTCCAAGGAGTAAGTGTCTTTTAATTTCATGGCTGCAGTCACCATCTGCGGTGATTTTGGAGCCCCCCAAAATAAAGTCTGACACTGTTTCCACTGTTTCCCCATCTATTTCCCATGATAGGCGTGTAAGTTTGACCATTTCCTCAAAACCCACAAATTACCAAAGCTCACCCAATATGAAATACAAAATGTGAATAGTTTTACAGTTAAAGATACTAGATTTAACACCTTCCTGAAAGAAAATCTTCTGCCCACTTGCTGCTATTTTTGTTGCTGCAGGAACCCCTTTTCTTGCTCTTCAGGCCTTAACTAGGAGCTTCTAAGTCTGTGCTGATGTCCAGGTATCTCTGAGTTCTGTCCACAGGACACAGAGGAGAATATGTGATGATCTCAACACTGGTTCCCTGATCCTTTTAATTCTTGTCTTTGTTTCCAATCTTCCTGATATTGTTTACTTTCCAGAGACCTCAAATAGCTGCTGTACTGTATTCTGTCCAGGTTTTATAGCTGCAGTCAATACAAGAAACAGGATGGGGTGTAATTAGTCCATACTACCCAGAACTGAAATTTTAAAGTCAACTTTTAATCATTCCTTCTATATTAGGTAAGAATTTAGATAGGCTTTATAATTTACTTGGGAAGCATTGAGGGAATATCTTTCTCATTTCCCTTTTCTATCGTTGTATCCATAGGTATAAAAGTGGAGTGAGCTAGGGATTATTTTTTTCTTTCTAAACTACTCAGATAATAGATTGCCTGTAAGCAAAGTGTTAAATGAAGTGCATATTTTGAATGTTTGGTTTTCAGAGTCCTTGCTTTCCATGTAGGAATGTTGCTATGTAATACACACTGACTCTTCTCACTTCAAACCTACTAGCTTTTAGCCTTTTCCCCATGACTATGGAATGTAGCCCAATGGGTATATATGTAGAGACACACATCAAGAGGACAAAAATTGTATGTCCTATAGGATCTATATAATCACACAAATTATACAAGCATGTAAATATTTTAAAAAGTTATTATGACTCAGAAGTATGGAAGTGAAGTGAAAGTTGCTCAGTCATGTCCAGCTCTTTGCGAACCTATGGACTAATACAGTCCATGGAATTCTCCAGGCCAGAGTGGGTAGTCTTTCCCTTCTCCAGGCAGAAGTATGGAAATGGAACCTTATTTACTCATGATTAAATTCCACTTGCTGTGTACCCCTATCTCCTCTGAAAAGTTTAACCTTGTTACTTCAGGGTAACTCAGGATCTGCCAGTTTAGTATTTGATCTCTTTCAGCAAATGACTTAGTGAATTCATAATGTAAATAGGAAAATGCATACCCTATGTTGTCCTCCTCCACAAAACAGTATCATGTGGCATGAGAAGCAAGCTTAGCATCCATGGTGGCTGCAAGGGTGACATCTCTCAAGCCCAGAATCCTCTGGGTCCTGCAGGACTCTTGTGTCTTACATGATTTGGCCTCTGGTTGCTGGCACCGCTCCCATTGCACCCTCTCTGGATGCAGTGGTGCCACTAGACCTTTGAGTGTGCGCTGGCATGTGCTGCTGAGACCTCTGGCTCCTGCCATGGTCTTGACCTGCACGGCTATGGACTCTGCTCTCCTGTGGTCCCCACTGCACGTCTCTTTCACGGGTTGCATCTCAGCACATCTGTATTCACCACTGGGACAAGCTGAAATTGCTTAGCCTCTTCCATGCCATGCTTCAGCCTCAGGGTTGAAACTTGGCACACTATCTAAGGCTCACTCTCTGCTTAAACACACCATGCTGCCATTTCCTTGGTGTGCTCCAAAGTTCCAAAGGATCACCTCCCCTAAACTCTGGTATTTCTTTGTCTTGCCCCTACCTTTCACTCTGTTAGCCAAGCCTAGGGTGCTGAGGGATCTCAATTCCTTCTCAGAGCTCCATAAAGCATCTTAACCTTGGTTACATCCTCTCTGGATCTCTCCAGGTTCTCCACCTGCCTTTCTTCCCTACCCCTTTCCAACAAGTAATATAACTTTTAACCTTCGATATAAAATTAATGTTCTAATATAATAGCTTTTTAATATACAAGCAGTAACAGTTTCTCAAATGTAATAAAAAGTGCTATTATTTATAATAGCAATAACAAGTAAAAACATAAATTTCTCATAAATGAATGTGTAAGATCTATATAAATAAAACTACGAAATTTTACTGTGGAGTTACTATAGCTAAGAGAGCTCAATAAATGCAGACTTCTCATGATTCAGGTTAATATTAATGAAATAAATTTGTCACATATTAATATGTACATTCAATAATTTTTCACATCACAATTTCAATCAGGTTCTCTATGGCATTTAACAAATTGATTCTAAAGCTCATTTGCAAAATAAAATGCTCAAAAGTAGCCAATAAATATGCAAAAAAGAACAGTGAATAATGATGGAGTGCTTGTTCTATTAGCAAATCAAGGACTATGAGCTATAGTAATTAAAAGAGGCCTCATGATAGACTCATATAGTAATTAAGATAGAGTTAGGAATAGGAAAAGAATCAGTAGAATGGAGAAAAACAGTCCCATTATGTTTGGAAATATAGGTTGTAAGAAAGGTTATATTTCATAACAGAAATATAAAGATTCAAGGTATAATTTTAGGGTTGCATGTTCACTTGGGGAAAAAAAAAAAACTAAAGCCATCCTTCACATCATGCATGGGATTAATAACAAATGAATTCAAAAGCTAAATATATTTAATAATTTATAAGAAGTTTAGGTAAAAATTTAGGAGTATTTTATTTTTTGGTAATACTTTATTTTTTGGCCTTGTTAGAGGATGTTGGACATGGCTTAGTGACTAAACAACAACAGAGGGTTATACAATAAGCAAGTGATTTGCTATTAATCTATTAAAATAGAGAAGGATAATTGAAAAAGTTGTGATATTTCAGTTGCTAAGCATCAAAGATTATGATAAAACTAACACTGTTGAAGAGACTGTGTATTTCCCATTGTGTATTTTCTGGTCCTTTGTCATAAATTGACTGTATATGGGTGGGCTTATTTTATGGCTCTCTCTTCTGTTCCGTTGATCCATGTGTCTGTTTTCATGAAAATACCATATGGTTTTAATTATTATAGCTTTGCAATAGAGTTTAAAATCAGGGAGCATAATGCCTTCAACTTTGTTCTCCTGTCTCAAGATTTCTTGGGGGGGATTATTTGGGGGTTTTGTGGCCCTATACAAATTTTAAGATTAAACATTTTCTGTTAAAAAATGCCATTGGAATTTTGATAGGAATCACATTGGATCTCTAGATTGTTTTGGGTAGTATGGATATTTTAACGATATTAATCTTCTAATCCATGAGCACAGAATATCTTTCTATTTATTTGTGTCACCTTCAACCTTTTTCCTTAATGTCATGTAGTTTTCAGTATACAAGTCTTTCACTTGTTTCCTTAAATGTATTCCTAGGTGTTTTATTCTTTTCATTCAACTATAAATGCAGTTGTTTCCTTAATATCCATTTCCAGTAGTTTTTTTTATTAATTTATAGAATCACAACAGATTTTTCTGTATTGATTTTATATTCTGCAGTGTAAGTGAATTCACTCATTAGTTCTAATAGTTTTTTGGTGGAGTCTTCAGGGTTTTCTCTATATAACATCATGTCACCTGCAAGTAATGACAGTTGTACTTCTTCCTTGCCAACTTCAGTTCAGTCGCTCAGTCGTGTCTGACTCTTTGTGACCCCATAAATCGAAGCACGCCAGGCCTCCCTGTCTATCACCAACTCCCGGAGTTCACTCAAACTCATGTTCATTGAGTCAGTGATGCCATCCAGCCATCTCATCCTCTGTCGTCCCCTTCTCCTCCTGCCCCAAGTCCTTCCCAGCATCAGAGTCTTCCTTTCCAACTTGGATACCTTTTATTATTTTGCTTGCCTAATTAGTGTTGTAGGATTTCTAATACTATGTCAAATGAAAGTTATAAGAGGGATTATCCCTGTCTCATTCCTGATCTAGAAGGAAGAACTTTCAGCATTTCACTGTTGAATATACTAGTTGTTTTTGTTGTTGTTCAGTTGCTAAGTTGTGTCCAGTTCTTTGCAAACCCATGGACTGCAGCACGCCAGGCTTCCTTGTCCCTCACTATCTCCAAGAGTTTGCTCAAATTCATGTCCACTGAGTCAGTGAAGCCATCCAGCCATCTCATCCTGTCACCTTTCTATCCTCCTGCCCTCAATCTTTCCCAGTTTCAGAGTCTTTTCCAATGTGTCAGCTCTTCACATCAGGTGGACAAAGTATTGGAGCTTTAGCATCAATCCTCTCAATGAATATTCAGGGTTGATTTCCCTTAGGATTAACTGGTTTGATCTCCTTGCTGTCCAAGGGACGCTCAAGAGTCTTCTCCAGCACTGCATTTTGGAAGCATCAATTCTTTGGTGCTCAGTCTTCTTTATGGTCCAACTCGTTCATCCATACACGACTACTGGAAAAACTAGAGCTTTGACTATATAGACCTTTGTCAGCAAGTGATGTCTCTGCCTTTTAATATACGGCCTAGGCTTTTCATAGCTTTTCTTCCAAAGAGCAAGCATCTTTTATTATCTGTAGCTTGTCATAAATGGCCTTTATTGTGTTGAAGTATGTTCCCTTTATACATACTTTGTTGAGAGTTTTTTTAAAGATCATAAATAGATTTGAGTTTTATACATCTATTCAGATGGTAATATGATTTTTATTCTTTATTTTGTTCATGTGGTATATCATATCAGAAGCATTTTTTGTAATTATGGAGTCAAATAGGATTTCCTAAGGAACACATCAAACCATCAAAAATGGTAACAAATTTATACAAAATTTAAGTGTTTGTACTAGAATATTTGGTTTGTTTTCTCTACAGAGTAGATTCCTAGTAAATATTTGTTGGATGAATGACTATAAAATGAATTATAAATGAGTTAAAATACAAGCAAAATAATGGCAAGAACATTTGTCAAGTATATAAAAAGTAGTAATATGCAGACTATAAAAAGTCTGATGCTATAAGCCCAAAGAAAAACTCAGTAGAAAAATATGAAAAAAATACATAGAAGGAATAAAAATAAATGGGCAAAACTTATAAGTAGATGTTCAACATTGTTAGTAACAAGGAAAATACAAATTAAAATATTCTTATACTGCTATTCAGTCATTTCAGTTGTATCTGACTCTTTGCCACCCTATGGACTATAGCCCACTGGACTCCTCTGTCCATGGGATTCTCCAGGCAAGAATACTGGGTTGCCATACCCTCCTCCAGGGGATCTTCCTGACCTGGGGGTTGAACCTGCATCTCTTATGTCTCCTACAGTGGAAGCCAGATTCCTTACCACTGAGTCACCAGGGAAGCCCTTATTTTACCAGGAAAATTGTAAATATTGATAATAGCCAGTCAATGAGGATGAGGGTAACCCTTCTGGTGGGAGTATATACACTGATAAAGCCATCTGGGAGGGAAATTTGTAAGTCTTTGGTACAAGGTTATTTCTGTGAGTCTGATGAAAGCAAAATTTATTCTAGCATGTGTATATATTATGCAAGGATGTCCATTGTGTCCATTGGAGTATTGCTTATAACACTGGGAACTGAACGCAATAAAAAGCTTAGAAGTTTTGGCCAGGCTAAATAAATTATGTGGAGTGCATGTAGTCATTTAAAGAAAAAAACAGACATATTTTATTGACATCAAAATATTTAATAGATATTTTATAGAGTTTAAAAAGCAAGTAAAGTACCAAGTATAGAATGCTCATAAATGAAAATATAAAGATCATTATATGGAAATAAATACATATTATCTAAATGACTATGTAAATGCACAGAAGACGGACTGTGTACTTTATACTGACTGTAGTTACCTCTGGGAAAGAGAATGAAGTAGGCAGAGGTGAGACCCTCATGTCTTACTACATATAGTTACATTTTACTCTGATCTTTTCAGTGAGAATATATTCATATATCACTTGATAATAAAAAAAAGAACATAAACAAAAAGAGAGGGAGCTTTCTACAAAAGTCAAGAAAGGAGTTAAAGATAGAAAGAAAGGAATCAAAGTGCATTATGCATTAAGCATGTACTGCAGAAATAGAGACCTAGATGAAAGAAAGCCCACTTAGTCTTCTAAACAGACTCTCTGCTTAATCCTGGCAGTGCCNAGGAAAGGGAGACAACAGAGGATGAGATGGCTGGATGGCATCACTGACTCAATGGACGTGAGTCCAAGTGAACTCCGGGAGTTGGTGATGGACAGGGAGGCCTGGTGTGCTGTGATTCATGGGGTCGCAAAGAGTTGGACACGACTGAGCTACTGAACTGAACTGAACTCCTTCCTGAGAAATGACAGTCCCCCTCTCAGCCTTTGAATCAAGATATGTGACTTAGGTCAAGTTAAAGGACTCTACCACATCCACATGGTTTTCTTCTTCAACCTCTAGGGTGATGGTAACTCGTCTGGGTTGCGTGTGAAGGTCTCAGGCAGCCTGCTGGGCACTCTACCTCATGAGCTTGTGTCATCCTCATCATGGTCTCTGTTAACAAGACCCCTGGGCCAGACCCAACCTGGCATCTGGTTTTGTATGGCCGTAGGCTGGGAGTAGGTTTCATATTTTTAAACGGTCAGAAGCAAAGAATGGTATTTTGTGACATGATGAGTGTATTAAATTCAGATTTCAGTGTTTTATTAGAATACATCATGCCATTTGTTTACATCATGTCTGTGGTTGCCTCTACCCTGCAACAACTGATGGAAGTAGTTGAGATTGCCACCCTGATGCCAGCAAAGTGAAAAATATTTACTCTCTTATCCTTTATAGAGAAATTTCACAGATCCTTACTTTCGCTGGTTGGTTGCATTCTTATCCCCATTTTGCAGATGAGGAAATGAAAGTTGAGAGTTTTAAGTTTATAGCAATTTGTTCAAATGGTGAACTTGATATTAAGCATGTTGAATATCAGAGCCCCTGATGGAGCTTCTTCTGTGCAGCATAGGCAGTCAGAGAATTCCAAGAACAAGTATTTGTGAGGCAGCTGCTCAGCACTCCAGTGTCCCCTAAAAGAGTGCTTAGAGGGTGACTTCATTCTCCCCATGCGGGTGTGGGTGTGTGTGGGGGTGTGGACGTGCCTGTGCCTATGTGTGTGTGTGTGATTAAAACATAAGAGAGAGCTATAAAAGGAGGAAGATGAGTTAAAGAAACGTTGTTTTTAATCTCTGCTTTGGAAGTAGTGGAGGTGCAGTACCAGTAACATCTTGGAGGCTGCTGCATGTCATTTCAGTCAAAGAGGGATGGAGGGATTATCTGTGCCATTGAGGATGATATAACAGTTGTCACTTGATGGTAATAATCATTTCCAACTAGAAGAGAGCAGTTCTCTGTGGCTGGTTCATTTGAGTTACAGTTTGTTATGAGTAATGCTTTGCCCTTTTGGCGTGCAGTGTCTTTTTCCACATGCTCAGAAAGAGCGTGTGCCCCTGAGCTGTTTCATCACCGAACGTGGCTCATCCATGTCCCTTTGCACTGCTGCCCAATGGAGACGTGAGGTGTGGCCCTCAGCTCTCAAGCTAAAGCCCCTGAGAGGACCTGGGAGGGACTTTTGGTTAGGAATAAAAAGGTACCAGTTGTGCTGAACAGGCCAAGGACCCCTGATGCCTGCTTGAGGTCCTTTGGAAAGAAAGCCTCTTACTTGCAGTGCTAGGGGTCCTTTCTGTAACACCAAACCCTTTGCAGTGGTTTTTCCAGAGTCTGAAAGTCTGAGAAACTGATCACACTTCTTTTATCAAGGGTCCCAGAGGGAGGCATGAGAGACACATTCTTAGGTATAAGTACTGTCCTGACAAATGCCTACTGGGGCCATGGGCGTTATGCTTTAACTGCTGTTGAAAGGAGCTGGGGTGGGGGGGTGTGGTGGGATGATCCATAGCTGTCAGCCAAAATGTGCATGAGAAGGATCATGAATTTATACGTACGTTCCCAAAGTTATGTTTTTCTATTGTTCTTTATAATGATTGGAGAAAGACCACTGTATTTTAAGAAAAATTGCTGAGGGATGTTTCACCAGCCAAAAAAAAGTTTCACCTATTTATTTTACAAGATATGAGGATGGTTAGTGGTTAAAAATCCCTGGAGATGGGAATGGCAACCCACTCCAGTATTCTTGCCTGGAGAATCCCACGGACAGAGGAGTCTGGCAGGCTACACTCCATAGGGTCACACAGAGTCAAACATGACTGAAGCGACTTCGCATGTTTGCATGCTGATTAAAAATAGAAAGTCTTTTTTTTTTTAATTTCCATTTTCATCGGGGAGGCTGCTCACCTAATCATTTCTTATCCTCATTTCTGGGCAAGATCTCAAAGTGGAGATGAGGAAGTCTGTCTCTGCTTTATAAACGGTTGTTCCTGTCCCCGTGTTCTCACTGTTAACAAACCACCCAAATGACAATACCCTGGGATCTGCTGATGCAAAAAAGGGGCCCCTGAGCTTCCCTGCAGTGTCACTTGGCCTCCCAGGCTTTTGTCTGGCAGGTAACAAAAGGCAATGCCAGAGGAGCCCTGCTGTTCTTGGGGCAATTACCTGCTCCCAGCATTTTAAAGTGGATTTTTACATTTTCCCCTACTCTGCTCCTCAGTGATGTTCTCATTTTTAGCACTTACATGGCTGAGTAAATGCTTTTCAGCTGTTGACTTAAGCGCGATTCAGTCTTCTCTTCCCTCCCATATCCAGCCTTCCTTTTCCTTCTCTTCTTCTGTTAGGAGTGCTTACCTAAATGTGAACTTTGTTGGGATGTTGTGCCATGTGTGTGTACCAAGAACCTGTTGGATCTGTCCAAACACCTCTGGGGAGGTTGACATGCCCGCCGGTGCTGTTCCCTCTTCCAAAGCTGGAAACAGAGACGTTAAGTGTCTAGCTTAAGATCACTGCAGTCTCTTTTGAGGTCTGAGCATTCCTGCTGGGCTTGGGTTTCCTGTCGTCCTATCACACGCATCCTATAGTGTGCTTCTATCACTGATGCAGAGCCTTAGCATCACAGTAGAAGTGAACGAGGGTGTTGTCCCCTGCGGGGTGCCCCATCTAGTAAAGCCACATAGTGGCTCTTCATGATGACACTGTTGGGAAGGGCCCCGAGCAGAGCATAGGTGTTACTGCCTACGTGTTACCTCTGTGTTGGGTATTTCTTGCTCTGTAGATTAGCTCCTTCATCAGACATTCCCAATTCCACTTCTGAAGCAAATGTTTGGGCAGATAAGTGCCATCTTTTGCCCTCTTCCTCTTTCTCTGTAGCTTAAGAGTAAGGCCTGGAAGCTGGAATAGCAGAGAGACTGAGCTGCTAGACGAAGGGAGTGGGCTCATCTCCACAAGAGGATCTTGACCTTAGACTACTCCCAGGGAGCACATGCCAGCTGTCAGCTGGAGCCTGGAAAAGCTCCTTTTCCAGCATTTATGCAGCTGGCGGGGTGTCTGCCAGTGCTCCAAAGCTGAGCTTTTGACACTAAACCACTGCCAACATATTTGGGTTTAATGATTTAAAATTTTACATAATTATATTTCTCCCCTTGTTTAATTTTCTAGAAGGTAATAGAATTGCACGTAGGTTGGGGGATTTGCTTGTGTGGAGATGAGAAAAGGTAACAGGGATGGGGATGGTCTTCTCTCTCCCCTTAAATTCTTTATTCTTCTCCATAGCAGTTATGAGCTTCAAATGTCCTACGTATTTCATTTATTTATTTTCATTTTATATCTGTTTATCCCACTAGAATATGTCCTCCATGAAGATAGAATTTTTTGTTTATATCTAAACCTGTGCCTGATACCTAGGAGGTACTCAAAATTTTTGTTGATTTTAATTAATCCTGCCACTAGAAGTAGCTATTGTAACCAACTCCAGAGTCCCTGAATCCGTTCCAGCTGTTGAAGGGCAGAGATTGATTTGTAGGACCTGAGATCTTTCAAAATAGAAATCCTGGAAATTGCTGTAGTGACTCAGACTGTGGACCTTCTAGACCAGTGTTCTAATGGGATGAATGTGATAGCAGCACTTGGCTGTTTGCCTTAACATCTGCCTCAGAGGTTGGGCACCATCATTCATTCATTCATCTAGACAGGGAGAAAACTAATCCTTTATAAATAGGCAACTCTGAGGCTGGAGAGCTGAATAAGACATACAGATCCAAACCCTCATAAATCTTGTCATCAACATTTTAGGGGGAAATTATCTTTTCAGCTTCTTCCATCCCTGTGAAGGAGCATTCCTTAGCTTTACTTCTTGCTCTATAATATAATTTTGCATCCACAGCCTTCAGTGTGCTCTTTAAGGAGAAGCCTGCTACTACCTGTGGTTCATATGTCAAAAATCATGTACTTCTTTTAACCTATAGGAAAATTTTTTTCTTTTGTTGGCAACACAGGGCCAATGATACTGGGTCAATATGAGACCACAGTAGGGGTATATATGATGGTAGAAGAAAACAGGTAGAAAATTTCAGACTTGAAAAGTGCTGCCTCTAGGCTTCCCTGGTGGTTTAATGGTAAAGAATCCGCCTGCCAATGCAGGAGACACAGGTTCTATCCCTGATCTGGGAAGATCTCATATGCTATAAAGCAGCTAAGCCTGTGCACCACAACTATTGAGCCTGTGCTCTAGAGCCCAGGAGTGGCAACTACTAAAGCCTAAGCACCCTAGAGTCTGCGCTCCACAACAAGAGAAGCCT
Source organism: Neotragus moschatus (assembly GCA_006410615.1). Lineage (NCBI taxonomy): Eukaryota > Metazoa > Chordata > Mammalia > Artiodactyla > Bovidae > Neotragus > Neotragus moschatus. The sequence goes on along the minus strand of SJYA01001365.1, from coordinate 100,115 downwards.
CTGCAAGGAGAAGCTAGCACCACAACTAGAGAGTAGCCCCTGCTCTCCATAAATAGAGAAAAGCCTGTACAGCAATGAAGACCCAACCCAGTCAAAAATTAAATAAATAAAATTATTAAAAAACAAGAAAAATACCGCCTCCTGATTTTTCTGCTACCTGCTTGGCATCCCTTCTCTGATAAGAGTCTAGTGGTGAGCCTACCACTGGAACCTTGTATTAATTTCATCCATGATCACATCTCAGAAAATGGAGGGGGAGGAGATGGCAGGAGCTTAATGACTTTTTCTGTCTGACTTAGCAGCAACATATATGAAAAGAATTATAGCTGTTGGTCTGTTGTAAACTCAGAGTGAATCAGCACTGAGAGGAGGCTATTGATAGGAAGCAACAGTTGCGTTCAAAGTGAAGCCTGTGATGGTTCCCTCACCTGAGCAGCTCTGGCAACTGCTGGGGCTCCAAGCTTGAGGAAGCACAGAGGAGGCAGGAATATATCCAGGCTGAGGGCACTCAAAAGTCCCATATGAGGAGCAGTTACAAGAACTGGGGATATTTATTTTATTTTATTTGTATTAATTTTTTGGCAGTGTGAGCTTTTGATTGCAGCAGGCCAGCTCTTCTAGCTGTGGCACATGGGCACAGTAGTTGTGGTTTATGGGCTCTCTAGTTGTGGTGTGCACGCTTAGTTGCCCCGCAGCATGTGGGAATCTTGGTTCCCTGACCAGGGATAGAACTCACATCCCTTGCATTGGAAGGCAGATTCTTAATCCCTGGACCACCAGGCAAGTCCCTAAGGATGTTTATTTTAGAAAAGGCTCAGAAGGACCTTGAGCTGTGTCTTCAAATGATGTAAGGGCTCTCCATGTGGGAGAAGCATTAGATCATTCTGAAGCCTCAGGTCTTGGAACAAGGATGGCTGAAAGGCTTGCCTACAGTCACGGAATTCAAAGATGGCTGCCTGGGGACCACCTCTGAGCCTCACTGCGTGGTCCCTTAGGAGAAATGCAAATCCCAGTTTGTATCCAATTAGCTCAGATACCTTTTGAAGCCAGCCTAGGGCATGGCAAGGAAATATGCTGACCAGGTAGAAGAGAAAATGACAGCTCTCATTTGGGTCTACCTTCTGTGAGCCTCCTTTTCTCTATTTGCCTTCAGTGAGCTGATTTTATTCCCCCAAATTAAAATATTGGGAGTCTATATTAAAATATGTATATTTAATAATATATGAAATAGTTAATGATATATGGAATAAAAACACTTGCATTTAATGACATAACTCATTATTGTATATATCAATAATANTGTGTCTTCAAATGATGTAAGGGCTCTCCATGTGGGAGAAGCATTAGATCATTCTGAAGCCTCAGGTCTTGGAACAAGGATGGCTGAAAGGCTTGCCTACAGTCACGGAATTCAAAGATGGCTGCCTGGGGACCACCTCTGAGCCTCACTGCGTGGTCCCTTAGGAGAAATGCAAATCCCAGTTTGTATCCAATTAGCTCAGATACCTTTTGAAGCCAGCCTAGGGCATGGCAAGGAAATATGCTGACCAGGTAGAAGAGAAAATGACAGCTCTCATTTGGGTCTACCTTCTGTGAGCCTCCTTTTCTCTATTTGCCTTCAGTGAGCTGATTTTATTCCCCCAAATTAAAATATTGGGAGTCTATATTAAAATATGTATATTTAATAATATATGAAATAGTTAATGATATATGGAATAAAAACACTTGCATTTAATGACATAACTCATTATTGTATATATCAATAATATATATAGTACGGAGAAGGCAATGGCACCCCATTCCAGTGTTCTTGCCTGGAGAATCCCAGGGACGGGGGCGCCTGGTGGGCTGCCGTCTATGGAGTCACACAGAGTCGGACACGACTGAAGCAACTTAGCAGCAGCAGCTGCAGCAGCATACATTATAGAATGCATGTATTATAATGTTGGAACAACCTGAATAATTAAAAAAGAATAGATGAGTAAATTCTAGTATATCATCGGAACTATTACCCAATTGTTATAGACAGTGAGTTAGATCTGTACCTAATGTCCTAGATGGATGGGCAAGATAGTTGAATGAGATAAGAGAAACATACATAGTATGATTTCATTTTGTGAGAATAAATTAAAAAATTACTTATGTGTGTAATCTTGGGTAAGGATGGCAAAAGTGGAGAAGCATAGAGATGAAGTGGTTGTTAATAGTGGTTGGAGAGTCTGGGGTGGGGTGGGGAGCTGGGGGACAGAAAGGGCAGGAATGGAGACGAAAGTGAAGGAAAGTGAAAGGGGAAGGCTCATCTGTCTGTCTATCAGTATCCATCTGTCTGTCTATCAGTATCCATCTGTCTTTCTGTCTTTCATCTCTCTATCATCTGTCTATCTGGCTTCATTGGTCGTGCTTAAACATGTATTAATTTTGAGGACGTTAATAAAAGGAGGAAGAAAGAAAAGAGAAAAAGCCTTTTTTAAATGCTGTTTTCTTTTTTGTTCTGTTGCTTGTATAACAACTGTCTCAATCTTTCTATGAAGGACACATTTATCATTAAAAACACTATTAGTTTTCATTTTTTAGAGATGATGATTTAAACAAATTAAAAAAACCTGGGGAACGTGTAAAGATAAAATAGTTTGAATCAAAACTGAGTATCCATTTGTGTTTTTCTTCATTTTTTGCTGTATAAGAGGTATACATTTTCACCTAGTGCTCCAGAAAAATGCTCCCTTTCTTAAATGTAGGGAACACACGGTCAATTAAGAAACAGTTAAGTCAAGTCAAACAACTCAGTTAAGAAATTTGCTAGTTTCTGGTGGAGAAGTGGAGCATTTAGTAAAGGGTTCTGACACCTGTGTGTGTGCGTGTGTATTTTTAATCAGTTTTTCTTTGGGGAGATACCCAGCAAGATGCTGCTATGCTTTCCTGGGACTTGGATGCTTTCTTTCAAACTGTTTTAAATAATTATTTTCCAGATTAAATTATCCTCATTATACATTCATTTTTGATGCAGATAGTCCTTTCTACGTAAAGAATTTGTCTACGTACAGAATAGTCCCAGACGTTATAGAATTGACTGGTGATTTAACCCCTGCTTATTATAAAAGAAGATTTGAGACAGAAGAGAGTGCTGTTTCATAGTCACATTTGGATGTAGACTCAGAGATGATCTCAAGTATCATAATGATTCAGAGACAAATAATAATGTCAGGTCCATAGAAGTAATAATACTAACCATCGTACTTCTTTGATTTTAAGATGCTCATTTTGTATGTTAACTGAAATCTAAATGTATCTTACTATACTTGTGTGCATTTATTAGGTTAATATTGCAAGTCAACAGTGGTCTTATAATTAAAGGTATCAGAAATCCTATAGAATCCCCTTGGAAGCTTATTGAGTTCTGGATGTTTTAATGCAATTAGTACATTCCAGAATCAATAAACCTCAACCAGAATTTCAGTCTACATATAGCCGTCTTGATTCAGACAAAGCAAGAAGTTATAAAAGTGTTTCTTTTCATGCAAGCGACTGCCTCATTGATAGATAACACTAAAAGGGAAAATTATACAGAGTAGGATCTGTACATGGCAGACTGAATTTTAAGAATCTTGATTTTAGTTCAAAGGCATTATCACTTTGGGAAATCTAGTCATGTATGGTAACATTTTTCCATCTCACAGGCTAAAAAAATATTTCATTAGGCCAAAAATCCTGAGTGGCACTTATGAACAATGTATGTGTCAGAAAGAGTGGAAAGAATTGGAAGAGAAAATGTTATTTGAAGCTGTGGCCTGGAGAGAAGGAAGGAGCCGTGACATGGAAAGCTGTACTGACTAACTAGGTTGCCTGTATCCTAGTTTGCTTTAGGTGTCTTGTCAAGCATTTCCATTGAGTTTTGTGGTCACTGTTGCTTTATTTCTTCTTTCAGACAATCCTCCTCCCGCTCCCCCCAGGCCCGAGTGGAAGGCTGCATGGCTGACTCGCCTGTGTGTGTTTGAGTTCATGGTCTTTGCTGCTTTTCTCATGCTTTTTCTTTATGATGTTTCAGCTCATCCACCATACACCATGTGCTTTAGAGTGAAATTCTACCCACATGAACCCTTGAAGATTAAAGAAGAGCTCACCAGGTATTTTGTTTGTTTGTTTGTTTGTATGTTTAACGTGCCCCATGAACCAAAGCCAGGGCTGCTGAGTCTTCCTCCTAGAGCAGAGCATCTCCACCAAGCAGGCACCTCAGCTCAGTATTTGGCTTGGAATTGTTTCTCTTGCACGTAATTGTCTTGGGATTTTTCAAACCGTTGTCATTAGGAGTGTAATTAACTGTGCAAAAAAGCAGTGGGTATAAGGAGGAGCTGCTCCCTGAAAACATCTGACAGTGGGTTGCTAAAAATAAACAGAAGATGACTGTCTTTAGGATATGGGCAAATTCATAGCTAGTGCAGCTCCTAGGACTTATCTTGGGGATCTAAGATTTTCTGGAAGGGAAAAGATCCTTTGACAGAATAGAATGTTTGTCATTCCACATTCCACTTGCTTAAATGACCAACCGTGGAGCCAGCTACCCTCTCCTTGTAGAGTGTTCTCAGCCCAGCTATTTGTATTTTCTAGTTCTTGGGTCTTCGCCTCCCCCCTCCACTTCTTGTCTCCTTCTGCAGCGGCCACATGCAAATAGTGTACCTTCTGGAGGTTCCACAAGTAGCCTTGGCAGTGCCACTGAGCAGGCTCCCAGGAGGGCCAACTCGGGGGATAAGAAGAGCCCATGCTCTTAGTGCTTAGTTCTTAATGAGGCTTTGATTCGATATTTAGTTCTTAATGAGGCTTTGATTTGATGAGCGTAAAAAGTTGTTGCCTCTAGTCTTCTCTCAGAATAATCTTTGTGGGTCCAAATGCAGAAGAGAAGCAAAGGGAGTTGGCCCTGATCATTGTGTGCAGAGGCATGTGTAGGGTTCTTGGGGGTTGTGTTATCTTTATCCATGAGGAGCCAGTCAGACTCCACCATACTGGCAAAGGGTGACGTTGGAAGGGAGCCTTTCTCTATTAGTAATTTGTGCAAAGCCGTTGGTGGAGGTTTGTGCTTGGGGGTGGGACAGAATATGCAGGGGAACGGAGATGATGGACATTGTAAGTGGTGGTTGGCATTTTGCAATCTGGCCTGTCTTTTTAAAAAATTAAGATAAAATTCATGTAACAAATTATTTTTCGTTGTTTCAAAGTGCACAATTCAGTGCCATTAAGCACATTGACTATGCTTGGGCAACCATCACCATTGTCTAGTTGCAGAGCATGTCATCAACCCCCTGACCCCGAGAAAGCTTGTACCCATGAGCAGTTACTACTCACTCTCTCATCCCCTTGGCCCAGGAAACCACTCATCTGCTTTCTGTCTCTAGTTATTTACCTATTTTGGACATTTCATGCGAATAAAATCAAATTGTATGTGGCTTCAGCCTGCTTTTGGCTTGAAAAAAAATTAATCGTGTATTTGTTAAGTTCTTCCTCGGTTCTGCTATCTGCAAGGGCTATATGAGCTACTTACATAAATAGGGAGAGAGACATATTTGAAGATATTTGTCCTGCCCTCTGGGTGCTAACAGTGTAATTAGGAAGATCAAATCAAATACTCATGCCAGGCATTATTTCATCAGGGGGCCAAAATGGCTCAATTTTGTCACTTGTTTTCTTTGAAATCTCTTCTGGAGGATAAAAATTGAATATGTATCACAATATAAACTAAGGATGTATTTTTTGTTGTTGATGCTGAGAAAAGCCCCTTTTGAAAGTAAAAGGGTACAAAGTTTTAGTTACTAACTCCAGTTAAATCCCTCTCAGTTAAATTTGCTAGCATTTTCCTACTTTTGTCTGAATAGCTAAGGTATTAATAGTGGGACATTTTTATGTCTCTGATGAAAATTAAGAATACTGTGTCCTTGCACAGGTAGAAATGGGCTTTTCTGAGTTAACACTGTCCTTAGAATTTGAAAGGGAATGACTCAGATACTTATGTTGAAACTCTGTCTTGAAAGAGTTTAGTTTTTCTTGTTTGATAAGTTATTTTATCGTAAGTTAATCTAAAATTTAAGAAGAATTTAGTAAATGAGAAGCTAAGATCACATTTATGATCAGGCTTAGGTGTAAATAAACACTGAGAAAGAGAAGCAGTTTTAAAAGAGCAAAACAAGAATACTCACCAAGAAGGACATTTGAAATCATTTTCTAACCTTTTTATCTCTCCATTTACACAGTCAGCTTTCAATCCTTTAGATTTCTAGGGCTTAAGTAAATGCTTTATATAATTGAATGTAGTAAAAGCATATTGCTTTAAAAGTTTTGGTAAGAACCATCTTTAAATTCATATTAGATGGAGAAGTATATCATTAATGGTGTCTTAATAATGTGTGACCCCAATCCTCTTGTGTTTTCATTGCTTAATTCTTTCATTCAGGGAGGGGTAAGACTAAATGTAAATGCATTATTATTGTTGTTTTGTGGTGACTATTACATTAAAAAATGAGTATCTGAACCTGAAGCCATTTGCAAGGCTCAGTGGATTATGTGGAACCCATAATAATCCATGATTATTTCTAGAGTTTGCTAATTTGAGCAAGGACCCAATCTCAGCTGTTGTGAAAGCTGATTTTCTTTCTCAGGAAGCTTTCATCAGACTCAATATCTGAATTATGGGATCAGAATCCAAACCTCTCATTTATGAGTGAATATTTATTTGAAACCATTTTTCACTGCTAAACTCACCAAAACGTGGAAAGGAATGCTTTTTGTTTAATGCATACATTCAGCATGTAGCAAAGAATCCTGACGGCATTCAGCCTGGTAGTTTAAAATCTTTAAGAAAGATTTCATCATCTCAAGAATTTGTATGACCCTGGTATTCTGAATAGTTAAGGGCCTTGGTCCTCAAAGTCAGGCCACTGGATTAACAGCAACAGCGTCACCTGGGAACTTGGTCTCTGCCCTAGGCCTGGGATGGGGTCCTGCAATCTGTATTTTCATAAGCACTCCAGGTAATTGTTGGAGAAGGAAATGGAAACCCAGTCCAGTGTTCTTACATGGAGAATCCCACGGACAGAGGAGCTTGGCAAGCTATGGTCCACAGGGTCTCAAAGAGTCAGACACAACTGAAATGACTTTGCAGGTAATTGTAAAGCATGTTAAAAATTTAAGAACCATGAAAAGTTATGACCAATCTAGATAACATATTGAAAAGCAGAGACATTGCTTTGCCAACAAAGGTCTGTCTAGTCAAGGCTATGGTTTTTCCTGTGGTCATGTATGGATGTGAGAGTTGGACTGTGAAGAAAGCTGAGCGCCGAAGAATTGATGCTTTTGAACTGTGGTGTTGGAGAAGACTCTTGAGAGTCCCTTGGACTGCAAGGAGATCCAACCAGTCCATTCTGAGGGAGATCAGTCCTGGGATTTCTTTGGAAGGAATGATGTTGAAGCTGAAACTCCAGTAATTTGGCTACCTCATGCCAAGAGTTGACTCATTGGAAAAGACTGTGATGCTGGGAGGGATTGGGGGCAGGAGGAGAAGGGGATGACAGAGGATGAGATGGCTGGATGGCATCACTGACTCGATGGACCTGCGTTTGGGTGAACTCCAGGAGTTGGTGATGGACAGGGAGGCCTGGTGTGCTGCGATTCATGGGGTCGCAAAGAGTTGGACATGACTGAGTGACTGCACTTGAACTTGTGCTGTGCTGTGCTTAGTGACTCAGTCATGTCCAGCTCTTTGCAACCCCATGGACTACAGCTCACCAAGTCCTTTGTCCATGGGGATTCTCTAGGCAAGAAAACTGGAGTGGGTTGCCATGCTCTCCTCCAAGAACCACTACTCCAAAAGTAGTGGATTTTCAAAAGTATTAGTTCCCTTAGGTAGACGTTAGAGCATACAGTTCAGGGGGGTTGCTATGTTCCCATAGTTGTGTCACCATCACCGTGATCCCCTTCCAGAACATTTGTATCACCCCAGCAGCAAACCGAGTACTCAAGCAGTCCTTCCCATTCTCCCCTCCCCTCAGCCCCTGGCAGTTATGAAGCTACATTTCTGTCTCTGTAGATTGGTCTATTGTGAAAATTTTATACAAATGGAATCATACAATATGTGGACCATACACATTTTATGTCTGACTTTTCACTTAGCTTAATGTTTTCAAGTTTCATCCCTGTTGTAGCAGGAATCAGTAGGTACTTCCTTCCTTTTATGGCTCAATAATATTCCATTGTATGGATATACCACTTTTCTTTATCGTTTCATCAGTTGATGGGCATTCAGCTTCGCTATGAAGAACGTGGCTATGAAAACTCATGTACACATTTTGGTGAGGAACAAGATTTTGATTTAGTTAGGTCTGGGTAGGATCCATGTTGGTATTGTCTAAAAGCTCCTTCATGTAATTCTGATGTGCAGTTAGGCTGAGAATCTCTGGTTTAGAACCTTTTTACTCAAGTGTGGTCCATAACGCCTGCAGCTCAGCATCACCGGGGAGCTTATTAGAAATCTGGACTCTTGGGCCCCACCCAGGCCTACTGAACCAGAATCCACATTCTAACAGGAACTCTGGGTAATTCACAAGCTCACTAAAGTGTGAAAAGTGTCAGTTTAGGGAGATACTCTGGGTCCTTGACAAAATGGGTCCTTTGGCAAACTTCACACTAACCCAGACAGGAAATTTATTAGGGACTACCTTTATGTCCTGCACAAAATTCCATAGAAAGCTGGGGATAGAGAGTGTCATTTGAGCTTCCACTGTGTCCCCAGTGCCTAGCACTGTCTCAGCCTAAAGCAGGTGTGACATAGATTCATCAGAAGAACCACCAGGGAGCCACTGAACTCTTCAGGGAATCTAGTGCGCTTTCAGGGAATCAGTGTCCATAAATGGCACCTCCCAGGGCTCTGGTGGTGGCAGCACCCAAAACACGTGGCAGGGAATAAAATCAGATTATTTGAGCTCTGGAAGTAGTGACTGGGACTGATGGGGTGCTGCCCCCACCTGGCCTCAGGAACCTGGGGAAAAAAGAAAAAGATTGGTCTCTGCAACTTAAACTGTAAAATAAGCAGAAAGAATCTGCACGTCTGTAAAGTTATTTTAGTCAGAGATAAGGACCCTAGGCCTGACCCTTCAATGAAAGAATCAATCCAGCTAAGAAATAGGAGGAGATCTCAAGAGGGCATGATTGGTGTGGAGGAACAGAGGGGACAGCGTTGAGATGACCTGAGCTAGGAGTGACAAGCTGACACCCCGCCCCCAACCCATCCCCAGCTGAATCAGGCCAGGCATATTGTTTTTGTTTGGCACTACAGTGTTTTCAAAACTAGAGTTTGCTGCAACATTAACATTCAAAGGATTTTACCTCTCAATGAGTCTCTGCGATGCTGGAGCTGCACCATGCTGACCCTTCCACAGGAGCCGGCTCCCTCTGTCCTCTGCTCCTCGACCCCTCCCTCCAGCCCCTGTCACTCAGAATCAGGTTTGTCTGACCTGGAGAAGATGGCAGGAGAGTATACTAAACAGATGACAGCTCTCACTGAGAATAAGCTGGCTTCCTGGCCTTGTAACCACGTCTTTTTGAGGTTGATTGACTGGGACTAGTCTCCATAAGACTGAGTGTGTTTCCTGACTCCTCATTCCACCAAGAGCTCAGGCAGCCTGTACCTGAGGTGCTGGTGGGGGTGAGGGCGGCTGTGGTTGTCATTGTGTGGGACTTTTCTCCCAGGGATGGTGGCTGCTAGGCCCCGTGGCTCTCCTCCGTCCTCCCCGTCTCTCTTGGAAGTGGCCGCGGACACTTCAAGTTTTCTGAACTCTGGGAGCCCCTCCCAGTTTTCTTCTGCTTGCCCTCCAAGCAGTGCAGGTAGGGTTCTGGTGACCCAGATGGATGAAACTGCTTCCAGGCCTCAGCCAAAAACTTATGGCAACCTCTTTCTCCTTTTTCATTGCAGGTACCTTTTGTACCTGCAAATTAAAAGAGATATTTTCCATGGTCGACTGCTCTGCTCCTTTTCAGATGCTGCCTACCTGGGTGCCTGTATCGTTCAAGGTAAGTATGAGCCCAGCTGCCCATCCCCACCGTTGTACAGGACAGCAGAGCTTCGGCTGTTCAGAGCCTCTCTCCTCCCCAGCCTGTGTTCATCCTGTCTGTGCCATGGTTGGAGGCCAGTCAGGGCTGGGTGGTCAGCAGTGGAGGCCCCCCTCATTCCCTCCCAAGCCCCTGGGGTCCTGGTGGAAGATGGGCTATTGTGGTCTCAGGGGCCTCTGCATGAACAGAGTCCTCAAGGCCCTGAGGGAGAGCTCAGTCTCTGTTTCGAAGGGAACGGAATGCATGACTTTATAAGAAGCTCTGAAGGATTATGGGATCTTCTATGCCCTGAGCTCCAAACACCAAGTGTGGGGTGTGCTGGGTATATTGAGCAGGCGTTCTGTGTCCAGAAAGGCAGGTATCAAACAGGTGTCATTTCAAACCTTTGATGAATGCCTTGATGAAATGTTAAGGCATTTATACAGGTATATCCACATGTGTAGTATGTGTATATATATGTGTACCGTATCTAATTCTTCACCTTTACAACAGTCACATAGCGTGGTGAGGAGAACCCCAGGCTCACAGTCTGTCATTTCTCAGTTTGAGCCTGAATTCCCATTTCCTGGTTATTTCACCACAGACAAGTGATTTAAACTCTTTAGGCTTTAATTTCTTCATATATTGAAAGAGGTGGTCATACCTTCTTCACTGCTGCTTGATGATTTCATGAGACCTAAGTCTCAGGGTTATTGAATAGGCCCCGAGGGAAGTGGCGAACACTTAGTGGGAAGTGGCAAACACTTAGGACCCAAGGTTGGTTTTCATATGTTTCTACCTATAAGAAAAAGTTGTTGGAGGGAAGGCAGTCTCTAGGACCCAAGGCAATGCATTTCCACAAGGAAGGGCTCAGGACACAAGTGGAGAATGACTCAGATGTTCTGTTCTCCTGGGCTTGCTGGGAGGCAGCTGGGCCTGTTTGGAGGGACTCAGGTGTTCCAGCCATTTGTAGCTTGGATCCTGATGACATGTTTATGAGAGAAAGGGAGAGTGGGGAAGGGAGCTAGGAGAAGAGACGAGGGATGGAGAGAGGGAGAGAGTGGGAGAGGGAGGGAAGGAAGGAGGAGGGAAGGGAGTGAGAGAGAGATTACCAAGTGAGCCTGTCACCCTTATAAAGGATCTGAAATAATGAAGGAGCTTATAATGGGGTCATAAGTGGTTCATGACAGTCACCTGTCTGATCACAATTCTAGGCTTCATTCACAGCTTAAGAGAAACCCCCATCATTCTCCTGGGGTTTCACTGTCACTCACCGCTGTCCCCAGGGGATGCTCTGTGCTGTGAAATGGTTCCTAGGACCCTGTTTCTGGGTGTGTGCACTCTTTGAGAAATCTGAAGTCTATCTGTGTTGCTTTTCCCCTTCCTCTAGGAGCAACATAGTGCTGCTCAGCACGTTTTGGCAGTGCTGTTAAAACCCTTGGAGATATTCAAGTTAAAAATCAAGATGACAGCGATGCCCTGATGAGATTTAGTCCTTCCATCTACTCCAAGGTGGAGTGTGTGCTTCTGAAAGCTGCCTCTCATACACAGAGCTAAAGAATGTTCTAACCCCATGGTTCTTCTTTCCTGTGAAGACTGCAAGTTCCTGGTTAGGGTGCACTGTCTTCCATAAAGGAAAAGCAAATCAATACTAATCTGAGCAGCAGACTAGCCTATGAGCTTTTCAGAACGCATTTAAGCATTAGTGAATCATGGTCAATTCTCCAAGGGCAAGCTCAATATGGATCTGTAATGGGAAACTCTCCATCCTGTTTTATGTTTGAGATAAAACCACAAAGCCCCCATCCAGATGATCAGGGTCCCATTTCATCCCTCGTTGCTATTATCACTGGCCACACTCACAGATGCTGTCTGGAGAGTAGAGTTGGAAATGGACTGGCAGACCTCAAAGAAGCCTTTTAGCTCTAAAACGCAGTGGTGTCCACGGGCCATTTGTAGCAAATCCAGTAAAAGCTGGATTCATAAAACTCTCTGTGGTTGGGGGAGTTATTACAGCAGCCTTGGAGATCATCGCAAATGCAGATAAAGATCTGCTTGGTCAGAACTGCTTATGCTTTCAGAGTGATAGGAAATGTGGAGTAAAGGATTAGAAAGCTGAGGACATGTGACTTTTTATTGGCATCTTGTTTGCTACCATTCTTTGAAGGAGCATGTTTTAAGCTTTCAGAATGTTCTGAGTATATAAAACAGGCAGCCACCCAGAGTTTTGCTACCTGTGCACACTGAATGTGAGTATTTTCAATGCATGCTTTGCATTGCTTTCATAATGAAAATTGCAAAACAAACACACAAAGCCCTAGGGATCTGTTTTTGGCCTTTCTTGGTAGGCATGTTTTCCAGTTCCTTCTGCAAAACAGTAATATGTCAGGATTACTGATCTTATCTCCTACTCCTGGTATGTCCGATCCCTGTGGCTCTGTGGCTCCTTCTAGCTATTCAGAACTCTGTTAGATGTCATTTCCTCTAAGACGTCTTCCTGGACTATTACAGGAGCCTCTCTCTGCACATTATTCTTTTTCGTGTCTCTGTTTTGTTGTCTTTTAATAAGCACTTACATCTGAAATTATCTTGTTAAGATACAAGTTACATCTCCTCTTATGTAGAATCTAAATTTCACGGAAGTGAGACTCTGGGAGTCTTTTTCACTGCAGTACCCCTGTGTCTGGCACATAGTAAATTCTCCACTATGTTAATTGAACCAGGGCACTTGCATAAATTGCACCAGAGAATGCTCTATCTTTGTACCTGGGAAAGAGTGGTTGGTTTACTCCCTCATCCATGTGTTCTCCAAACATTTATTGGACACTCCTAGAAGGCAATGGCACCCCACTCCAGTACTCTTGCCTGGAAAATCCTACGGATGGAGGAGCCTGGTAGGCTGCAGTCCATGGGGCCGCTAAGAGTCGGACATGACTGAGCGACTTCACTTTCACCTTTCACTTTCATGTGAAAGTGACTGAAGTGACTTAGCAGCAGCAGCAGGTGGCAGGCATTGTTATGTGAAGTCCCTTTGGGGGGTAGGGGCAGACAGGTAAACAGGAAGTTTTGATGGTGTCTCAGTGCCTACATAGAGGACACAGGGAGTCCCCACTGTGATCCCATGAGGCCCCTCATCAAGCAAGTGTGGTGAGGGAAGTCTTCTGCAGAAGTCGACCCTGGAGCTGTAATGTCTTGTATCTCAAGTTCTTTTGCAACAAGCTCTCCCCAAAGAAGGGAAATGCCACTGCCATGTGGGCACTTTACAGTCAATACTTATTTTGCCATCATCTGACCACACTCATCATTTGGCTTCAGCTCTTTGGATTTTGCAGACAATTAAATTCTCTTTTGTTTTAATTTAATTTTACATTCTCACATGCCGGCCCATGTGCTATATGTTATTTGTTGTAACTTTGCCCTCAATACCATGTGCAGGAGAGAACCACATGTTGCTTACCCATTTCCTCTTGGGATGGAAAACAGAATTTTAAATGAGCTTAATCATTCATTAGCTTTTGCTTCAGGTGAAGTCAAAGTTAAAGATAAGCTTCAAAGAACAAGAAAGCAGGACAAATGATGGGGCAGATGTTGACATTTACCTTGTCAGCAACCCTGGCAGGTTCCATAGTATTCCTTCTCTTAGTTTGCTTGCATTTGCCAGGCTACTATGGGAGAAGGCAATGGCAACCCACTCCAGTACTCTTGCCTGACAAATCCCATGGACAGAGGAGCCTGGTAGGCTGCAGTCCATGGGGTCACTAGGAGTCGGACATGACTAAGTGACTTCACTTTCATTTTTCCCTTTCATGCATTGGAGAAGGAAATGGGAACCCACTCCAGTTCTCGCCTGGAGAATCCCAGGGACGAGGGAGCCTGGTGGACTGCCATCTCTGGGGTCGCACAGAGCCGGACATGACTGAAGCGACTTAGCAGCAGCAGCAGCCAGGCTACTTATTTGCTGTGTTTGGCAGTACAAGGCCATTGTATCTCACAAGTTTTTCTGAAAGAAGTACCCACCATGATCAATACAAATGCAACACAAAACAACGTAAGCACAAACAGTACTAACTACTGTGCAAGCTGACATTTGCATTGGATGTGGCATAGTTTATTATCAGTGATCCATTCCCTATGGAAAAGTAGGCTCTGAGTTATACCATTTCCTAAATTTTTGGGTGCATAGCCAGCTCACGGGGTCATGTGTATGTGTTTGTGTTTGTATGTGTCGGTGTGTTATGGGTGGTTTTTTTTGAAGATTAGATTGAGTTAATCACTAGTTGGTGGCTCACTTTCATCCCTGGTCCCATTGGCCCACCTATTGGTTGAGTTTCCTTTTTTTCATTATTCTTTATTTTCATTCCTAAAGGCAACAACTGGATTCTTGTGTATCATTGACTTGACATACATCCTTATAAAATGATTAGTATTGTTTTGTGTGTATATATTCTTAAGTTTCATAAATTAAATGGGGCTATATTTAATCCTTCCTTTTTATGCTCAGAACACTGTTTGGAGAATCTACTCACATTTCTGGGTATAGTTCTATTTTGTTGCTTTTAATTGCTGCAGAGAGTCCAGTGGAGTACATTGCCCTTGTGCTATTTACTGTTCCCAGCAGTAATGAACACCCAAGTTGCCCCATATCTTTTGTTGCACCTAGACTTTTTCTAGAATATATGCCCAGAAATGGGCTTGCTGGGTTGTAAGATTAGACTAAATACTCTTGGCTTGCTCTCTAGAAGAGCTGCATGCATCAAGAATCTTCAAATATGTCATAAGCACTTCTATTTCTTCATGTTCCTGCCAACACATAGAATCATCCAACTTGCTACACTTTTTGTTAACCTTATAGGCATAAAGTGACATCTTCGAGTTTTGGTTTGCATAGCCCTGAGCACTGATGAGTCTGAGCAACTCTCCATACATGAGCTCTTTGGGTTTCCTCTTCTGTGAATTGGCTGTTGACATTCCTTCACCTTTTCCTATTGGAATTGCTCCCCATTTACTTATAGATTTTAGGAATTTTTTTTTCTTTATTCTAGATATTAGCCTTTGTCAAATTTCTATTTTGCAAATATGTTATTTCAACTTATTATTTTGACTATATTAGTGAAACATTTTAATATTGATACGATCAAATTAATCAATTTCCCCTCTGTGGCTGATGACATTTGGGATCTTATTTTGAAAGTCCTTCCTCATGTAGTGAACATTTTGGTTCCACTGTAATTTGAACTCTGTTGAGAAGCTTTAAAGAGCTTTGCTTTCCTCTCAGTTTTATCCTTTTACCATCATTAGATGATTCAACAGTACAGGGACAGTATATGCAAATTACAGAGTTGGGTGTGATTTTGCAGATGTGCTCAAGGCATATTGATTTCTATCTACGTCAAAGTCATGTTGATGATAAAGTTCCTCCAATACAGTTTTCCCACCACCTTTAATTTACTTTCCTGGGCTATTTCTGCCTGAGATACTTGCCCCTTCTGGCTCATTTTTCTTAGAAAGCTTGTGAAATCAGTAGAATATATTCCCATGGCAAGAACAGCCCCTTTGCTGCTTCAGGCTGTGGTCAATGCTCATCCTTAGTCCATCTTCTCATAGACCTTCTGGGGACTCAGAAATGTGCAGGCCTTTCTTTTTACCCCTAGAGACCCTCTGCAGGAACCCTGTATTAGAACCCAGCAAACTTAATCTGGGATGTGCAGCCATACTTAGACACACATTATTTAATTTGAAGAGCAGTCCATTTATTTTTAAATAAATAAATCCTCTTGGGTCCTTTATGTTTTGATTTTTTTCATTGAAAGGGCCACATCAGCACAAATCTCAGAGTAAACAGCTCCAGTCAGGGAATTCTTCAACTCAGAGAAAATTAACTATGAAAGGAGGCTTGAGGAACACTCAGTGGGTTCCAAATAGAGGTGGTAACACTCCTATCATAGGGAGCACTTGGAAATATTGTGAGGCATTTGGGGTGTTCACAATAGTGGGTGTGCTACCACCACCTAGAACCTGAAGGGTGGGAGTGCTCAATGTCTTACCATACCTTGGAAGGTCTGAAACAATAAAGAATTGTTTATTTCCCCAAATGCCAATAGTGCCCCACTGAGAAACAACGATTTAAATTCTTTTATTGTATAGTTGAAGAAAATGAGACTCAGAGAGTTCATTCAACAAGTGTCCAAGATCATACAGTTAAATCTAAACTAGAATATGACCTTCTAGACACTCAGGCTGTAGTCTTTCCATAGAGACAAACACGTTTTATTTCGTGAGCTTGTTCCACTCTCTTCTTTTGGGTGGCAGGAGCCATTCCATGTATATCCTGTTTTTGTTGTTTTTAATCTTTCTGTTTATTTTTTATTGGTTACAGCTGAGCTTGGTGATTACGATCCTGATGAGCATCCTGAGAATTACATCAGTGAATTTGAGATTTTCCCCAAGCAGTCACAGAAGCTGGAAAGAAAAATAATGGAAATCCATAAAAATGAACTCAGGTAATAGCAGTAGACGTTTGTAGGAATGATAGAGGTGAGAAAGTATTCATACTACAGGGAATGTGGAAATCATGTCGTAAACTAAAAATATTTGTAATGTGGGGGCAGACTGTTTCAGGTGGCAAGGCAGTATTTCTGGGCACTGGCAAGGTCCCCCATCAGTGACAGTCTCAATGATGTGGGGTCCCCTGGGTGGCTGTTTATGAACCATCAGCAATTATTAGAGCCATATATTTTCTTATGGGTTTTGACTACCCTGAGTTTCTGAAAGTGAAATCTAGGATAATTAAGTAATCTTTTCTGTTTTGAACTTTGCATTTCCTCTCCCCTGTCTGGTGGTCTTTACAGAAGTTTTGACCCCAAGAATTAATAAAATAGAATCCATTGGCAAGGTTGCCTTTACTGAGCTGCTTTCAAGATAACAGATTCAGTGTCTGCTTCTCTTTGCCTTGTCTATGAGGCTCTAGGATGATTGTTAACTACAGAGTAGTACCATTAAAAGGAGAAAAATCACATACAGTATTTATTCACTGTGTATCAGACACTATTCTAAGTCCTTGTGCATATTATTCATTTAATCTTTGCAGTGGTCCAGGAAGTAGGTGCCATGGTTCTTCCATTTTACAGTTGAGGGAACTGAAGTGCAGAGAGATTAAACATTTTACCAAAAATCACAAAGCTAGCAAGTGATAAAGGCAGGATTTGAATCCAGGTGGCCTAGCTCCAGGCTTTTGAGTATTGTGATACTTCTACTATGCATAGGCTAACAGGTAGGAATGAAGCATGGATAGGAATCATCACCAGTTCGGAATCCAGGTAACTCAGGTATTCTAGTCTGTAACTAGAACTTAGATTCCTGCAAATCATAGGGAATTCATTTTGATAACAATAGCAAGCATGGGCTGTGATATGACAAGTATGGGTGAAGAATTACAAGTGCTGAGATGCTTCCACCTTCCGGGATCCTGGTAATTATATATATATATATACACACACACAACTAATGTCATTGGGTTATGAGCCCTGGAACAAATAACTGTCCCCTTGAGAGAGAGTGCCAAGATCCTGCTTTATGTAGGCACTCCCTCTTCTGGTAAGTTTGAGAAGACTGTACATGTGGGCCTTAAAGGTGGCAGCATGGTTCTGCTTTAGGAAGATCTTTGTTCTTAAGAGATAAAGATGATTAGACACCAAGAAACTGTACCGATTTCAGAAACTAATGTACCTTTTTCAGGGGTAATTTTAGGGTATCGTCTCCTAATGAAAGTTTTGTTGAAAATATGACAGTCTGCCTACTCTTTCTCCATTTCGGGGACTAGCAAGCTGGAGGTAAAAGTAAAGTCCTGATGTTGCCGTGGGGCTTCCCGGGTGGCTCAGTGGTAAAGAATCTGCCTGTGATGCAGAAGATTCACGAGATTCCAAGAGTTTGATCCCTTGGTCAGGAAGATCCTGTGAGGGCACGGCACCTCACTCCAGTATTCTTACCTGAAGAATCCCATGGACAGAGGAGCCTGGCAGGCTGCAGTCCACGGGGTCACAAGGAGTCCAACGCAGCTGAAACAACTGAGCACAATGTCGCCATGAGGGCTGTGTACCAGCAGCATGTGAGCAGCACAGGGTGAGACCCTTGGGACGAAGGAGTCACAGCCACTGTGCAGCTTGATAGTGGAAGGAGGTGGAACAGTCTGCTCTGAACATAATTTGCAGGGCCTCAGATGCTTGGAACATACAATAATAAATGTTTGTTGAGCTCTTACAGGATGCCAAAATACTATGCTAAGTGCCTAACATACATCACCCCACTCAGTCTTCCCAAACTCTACGAGGTAGGTTCCACTGTTGTTCCCCATCTGAGGTGAAGAAAGCACAGCCTGGAGTGAAGGACTTGTTAGCAGCAGAGTCTGGACTTGAACCTTGTTCTTACCTGACACTAATACCCATGCTCTTATCCCCTGGACTGAGCAGCCATAAGGCAACCTGGTAGTCTGTTGATGTTCCGCAGTGATCACCATGGTGAGGGTGGAGACTGTGGTAGGAGAACCAGTTAGTTCTGTCATCCAGGACACATGCTGGGGACCTCACAAGAATAGGAGTAGAAAAAACTAAAGAGGTTCTTAAGAGACATTGAAGCAAGACTTGGTGACCTACTGAGTTTCATGAGTAAATGAGTGGATCGAAGAAGATTCCAGATTGCTTTCTGTAATCAGAAAGCTGTAGATTAGACCTTGTGCCTGCTCCTGAGAAAGTAGTCATCATGCATCTAGAGAATATAGGGCATCAGCAGTCAGCCGTGGTTTGTAGATCTCAGAAGTAAATGCCATGGCTTGGCCAACACTGCTTTGCTGTGTTGCAACACGTTTGTAATGCCCAGAAGGCCCTTGTGAAGAAGTCAATGTTGTATGTGTGGAGGATGAAACAGCCAGAAATCATGTGATACTGCAAAGAGAGATTCAGAGGATATTTTCCTGTGTGTTTTTGCTCCTTTCTCTCCTTAAGTAGACATGTTTGCTTCCGCATCAGTGCAGCAGAGAGAGATTTCAGGTTTGATGAGAAGATAAGAAGAGCAGCCAAGCTGATAAGGTAGAAGAGAAGGGGCTTTCTAGAATTGGCTGGAAACTTGCTGCAGAGACTGGAGGTGACCCTGGGGATCAGCAAGGCCTTTGTGCACAGGTCATGAACGTATTGATCTTCTTGTATGGGAACTGGACCTTTGGCTGGACTGCTCTGCAAACCTGAGAGTGCCGGGAAAGAGTCAGAGATGGTAGAGACACATCTGTGACTTGGTGAGGCTGCACCAAGGTGTTACTATCTTACTCTCCATGGTTATCACAACACCTGTGACCCTCCCACACAACAAAGGGATAAAGCATGATCAATGATCTGTTGTTACAGAAACTTCCTGAAAGGTTTCTGGTTGGCCTTTGTTGGGGTTTGAAGGGTCCTCCCAATAATGTTCTGCTCCTACCCGTTTTCTGAAAAAATCAAGAAAGAAAACCAAAGAGATGGCTAAAGAGACTCTCAGACAGTAGCAAAAGGGCCATGATTTGCCAGATAAACAGTACTAGCTCTGGGGGTTCACGACCTTCTCCACCCTTTTTACTTGATTAGAATCATTCTCCTCCTATGCTCTCTGTGGAAGGACCAAAGTTGTGATTCTTGAGAGAAAATTAATCAGAGAGGAAAAACTTCCCTTCTTAGGAGGCTACACAGCACTTGAAGGTGGACCCAAGGTGGCTTGATGGACAGGCCTTAATAAGAGAGTTCTTTAGGGGGGAAGAAAGAGAGAGAGAGAAAGACTCCAGAATTTTGAGGTGCTTGAAAATATAAGGCCAAGATTTTAGTAAGAGTCTGCTTGGACTAAGTGCTTAGACTCTTAGATGTTGAAGAGACTTGTGGATGAAGTTGATGGGTCAGCTTTGCCTCTTCAAATGTGCCACATCACGACTGGCAGAGGGGAGAAGACATAGTTTTGCAAGTGTGATGCCGCAATTACTGACCATCTCTGTATCAGTCAAGGTAAGCTAGATTTTCCTGAGGAAACAACTCCTAAAAGCTCAGTGGGTTAGAACAAGAAACATTTGTTTCTTGCTCTGATGTACACCCACGAGAGGTCAGCTGGGGGACTTGGTTCATCATTGGCACTTAGGGCAGTCACGAGCTTGGATTTGCCAGGAAAAAGAGAGCTGTGGAAAGCCCTGCGTTAGCTTGGAAGTGATACATGTCACTTCTGCTCATCCACTGTGCCAGAACTAGTCACATGGCCCCACTCGACAGCCCGCCAGGCTCATCTGTCCATGGAGTTCTCCAGGCAAGAATACTGGAGTGGGTAGCCATTCCCTTCTCCTGAGGATCCTCCCAACCCAGGGATCGAGCCCGAATCTCCTGCATTGCAGGTGGATCCTTTACCATCTGGGCCACCAGGGAAGCCCCAACACGACCGCCAGGAAGTGCAGTTCTGTCAGGCGTCCAGAAGGTGTGAGGTGGAAACAGCTGGCAAGCGTGTCTTAATGGCCTTCACAATCTCATTGACTAATAGAGTTTTTGTTTTAATATACTTTACTTTTTAGAAGAGTTTTAGTTTCACATCAGAATTAAGAAGGGGAAATTATGCTGATTTCCTCTATGTTCCCTGCCCCTCTTTTTGCACAGCTTCCCCCATACCTACGTCCATCCCCCACCAGAGTGGTACATTTGTTATAATAGATGAAACTACATTGATTTGTAGGTATTATGCACAGTCCATATACTTTAGGGTTCACCTTTGAGGTTGTACATTCTGTGGATTTGGACAACAGTATAATAACATATATCCACTATTAAAATATCATACAGAAAATTTTCACTGCCCAGAACATATTCTGTGCTCTGCCTTATTCATCCCTCCCTACCCTCTGCCAACCACTGATCTGTTACCTGTCTCCATAGTTTTGCCTTTTCTGGAATGTCATGTAGTTGAAACCTTATAGTATTCAGCCTTTTCAAATTAGCTTCTTTCACTAAGCAGTGTGTACTTACGCTTCCTGCTTGTCTTTCTATTGATAGCTCATTTCTTTCTACTGCTGAATAATATTCTGTTGTATGTACCACAGTTTATTTATCCTTTTACCTAGAACATATGGTTGCTTTCAAGTTTTGTAAATTATGAATAAAGTTATTATAATCATCCATGGCAGGCTTTTGTGTGGGCATAAATTTTCATCTCCTTTGAGTAAATATCAGGAAGCATGATTGGTGGATTGTATGGTAAGAGTATATTTAATTTTGTAAGAACTGCCAAACAGTCTTCCAAGTTGGCTGTACCATTTTGCATTCCTACCAGTGATGAGTTCTTGTTGTTCCACAGTGTTTACCAGAATTTTCTGTTTTCAGTGTTCTGGATTTTGGCCATTCTAGTAGGTATATAGCTAACAGAGTTTTATTTAGAAAGATTTTTTGTGAAGGCATCTTTGGGCCTCTTAATGTCCTCTGAACTAGAGAATGTAGATACGTATCATTCACATTTTCGAATATAGATCAGTGCTAAAACTTGCTGAAGGCAAATGCTTCTGTTAGATCAGGTGTAGTTAGTGAATTTGTTTGGCTCTTTGGGCTCTATGGCCTCCGCTGCATCCACTCAACTCTGCTTCTGTAGAGCGGCACAGACAGTGCATAAATGAGTGAGTGGTGGTTCACTAAAACTTATTGACAAAACAGATTGTGGACCAGATTTGATCCATGGGTTCCAGTTCGCTGACCTGTTTTAAATATCTGACTTCCCTGGTGCTTAGATAGTTAAGAGTCTGCCTGCAATGCAAGAGACATGGGTTCGATCCCTGGGTCAGGAAGATCCCATGGAGAAGGGAATGGCTACCCAGTGCAGTATTTTGGCCTGGAGAGTTCCATGGACAGAGGACAGTCTCTAGGGTTGCAAAGTGTCAGACTGACAGACTACAGTCCCTGGGGTTGCAAAGTGTCAGACACGACTGAGTGACTAACATTGACTTTTCAGAACAGATCTAGAATCAGTTTTTTCTTAACTGTCCTGACTCTGGTTGGATGGCATCACTGACTCAATGGACATGAGTTTGAGCAAGCTCCAGGAGACGGTGAAGGACAGTGAAGCCTGGTGTGCTGCAGTCCATGGGGTCACAAAGAGTCAGACATGACTGTGCAACGGAACAACAAATCCTGACTCTGCAGATAATTTTAAGGCAAAAAGATCCATATTTGTTTTTAAAATTTGGTATAAGAAACAAGCTCATGATTTATAGATTTTGAGTTTGGTATGCAGAGATGAGATTCTAGCAATAGGACTGCTTGTGATTGTGAAGTCACTCAGTCGTGTCCGACTCTTTGTGACCCCATGGACTATAGCCTACCAGGTTCCTCCATCCATGGGATTTTCCAGGCAATAGTACTGGAGTACTAGGACTGCTTAGAAATAAGATATTCCTCCTTCTAGAGCCCTCTGGTGGCTGGAGGAAGCCATTGCCATAATCCTTGCTGGGTGTATGTGCTGTTGCGTCCGACTTTTTGCAACCCCATGGACTGTAGCCCACCATGCTCCTCTGTCCATGGGATTTCCCAGGCAAGAATACTGGAATGGGTTGCCATTTCCTCTTCCAGGGGATCTTCCCAACCCAGGAATAGAACCTGTGTCTCTTATGTCTTCTGCATTGGCAGGCTGGTTCTTTACCAGCATCACTACATTGGAAGCCCCTACAATCCCTGGGGATGTGACAGTTACGTTTTACTCTCGTGGTTTCTGTTTTCCACAGCTTTAATCCCACCATCTGGGTTAAGAGGGATGACCCATGCCATTAGCCCTGAGGGTGCTTGGAGGGGGTTGAAGATCAAGAATAAGAAAGACTTTACTATCAGGAACCCCGGTAGGCTTCCCTGAAGTTTTTCCTGGAGTTTCTACTCAGCTAATCCTCTCAATACCAGTTCATCAGGTTTCTCATTAGAAGCCAAGATTTTTGAATCAGTTCCAGTCACAAGCTTTTAAATATTCAGAAGTCTCAGTTGGCAGTGAGGTGGTTTGATGGTGTACTCCTTGCCTTAAAGAGCATAAAAATGATTGGATTAACCGTCCCCATAATGATCTAATACAGTGTGTTTTGTGCTGGAAGTAATGACGACACTGGGTGTATTTTAAACAGACTCGTTATCTCTTTTTATTTCTCAGAGCTCACATTCTGTGTAAATCATGTGCCCTGGCTTCCTGGCAAGGATTTGTAATTTCAAAAATGTCTAGCTTTCCAGAAATAAGTGCCCTGCTATGGAAGTACCCTCTACCTGTGCTTCCAATTAGTAGTTTGCAAGAGCCCTCTTAGGAAACTATTTCATACAGTTTTGAGAAGAATGTTTACTCTGTAAAAGGAAGAGGGGAAATGTCAGATTATTTTACAACTCCAATCTTTCTTAAAATGTGCTTTTGCTCTGTCATCCCTCTTCCCCCTTGCCCTGTATCCTTTCCGTTCTCAAGGCTTTCATTCCCAAAGCCTAGAATCTCCTCTCCTCCCTTGCTCCCTCCCTCTACCTTCCTCCTCCCTAACCCTGCCCCCGAATCTCTTTCACCTTACCTTTCTCTCTCTCCCTGCCACCCTTCTCCCTCTCTCTGGTAGGTTATCAAATCCCTTTTCATTCTCCGGTGTAATACTCTTCTTAGGAACGGGAAGATGGAATGATTTGGCATCAAATGCTCCTCCTGTGGAAAATAAATCTTTGTATTATGTGGCTTAGAGTCAGGGACATTTCTAGAAAGCCTTGAAAGAGAGAAAGTTAGCGCTAAGTCATATCCGACTCTTGCGACCCTATGGACTGTAGCCTGCCAGGCTCCTTGGCCAGGGAAAAAGGATGTGTGTACCCAGTCCATCAACATTTCTTATACAGATGACATCTGGCTAAGGTGACTTGAAGGGAGAAAGCAATGTCATGGAAATGCAACACATTTGAAGAAGGGCAGAGGGATAGTATTAAAAGCTGGACTCATCATTACTTATTAGACTCTTGGATTACCCTTGACATGTGGTTCTAAATTATGCATAGAATCAAAGACATTTTGAACTTTTTTTAAAATATAAATTTACTTATTTTAATTGGAGGTTAGTTACTTTACAATATTGTATTGATTTTGCCATACATCAACATGAATCCACCACAGGTATACATATGTTCCCCATCCTGAACCCCCCTCCCTCCTGAACTTTTGATGAAATTATAGCATTGTATTTATCCATTGGTCTATCCACACACCCATCCATGATACATCCATCCATCCATGCATCCATCCACATATCTATCCATCCCTTTATGCAGCAAATATCTGTTGAAGAGTAACTATGTGTCAGAAACTGTAGAAGTGTTGGATGACCTACCTAGCCCAGTGGTCTTCAGCTGCTTCTCCACCAAGCTGGAGCCTCTTCATCATCTACCTGCTCCATGACCTGATGTTTTTGAAAGATTCTATCTGAAAACAATATTTATGAAGCAACAACTAATTTGCTTCTGAATTTTTTATTGGTCATCCTTAGCTATAATTAACATTCAAAGCCTTTGAATATCAAGAGGTCACTAGTCCAAAGCAAAGAAATTTGACAGCTAATTATGACACTGGAGAGACTATTGGAGTCCAAAGCAGGGGTTATAATGATAATCCTTGGACTACCATCTGACACAGATATATGTTTTTAGGCCAAATAATAGTTTTGAGAAATGGAAATCAGTTGGAATAAAATTCGAGCTTTACTTGCACCTGGGGGATTTGTTAACACAAAGCCCTGACACCACTGCAAAGCTAAGCAGCAGTGCCCTTTAAAAGAGTCATTTGTCCCCTGAGTCACCACCATCCTGCTCAGCCCGTTCACATTCTTCCTTCCTCCGTTTGATTGTCTGTGACCACCTTGTTTCACCAATAAGGAAACAGAGACCTGAGAAACTCACGTATTCAAGACTATACAATTATGAAGCAGTAGAACTTGACTTGAAACCTGAGTGTTCCTATAAAGTACCCGGAAGGGTACTAAGTGGCTGCTCTTCTGTATGTCTTGTCCCTGCCTGGCCCCAGAGCATCACCACCGTCTCCTCCAGAGCATGGCAGTCACCCATATTTGTAGCGTTCTATCTAATGCTCTGCGTAGATGTGGTCCCTAATGGTCCTCAAGATTTTACAGAATATAATTTCCCTAAGTAAAGAGAAATGACAGACTGGGCTCTCTTCCAGTTAGGATGTGGAAAGCACGAGGCATTGATCTCCCTCTAACACCAAGATAGCATCAGTAAGCTAGATAGATCACAAAGTCATATTTTAAAAACTCATCTGAACATGAGGACGCAAAGAAACCTCAATGTACTAAAATCCAGAGTGTCCTTCCTGGGGCAGCAGAGACCTGCAGCTGCTTTCACCTCTGGTGGTAGGGAAAGGAGGAGGAATATGCCAGAGGTGGGGGGCAGGGAGGAAGCTAAGCCTTTAACAAGCCTTTAGTGACTATGAGTGGGCTGACCTGACTGGTTGGGACCCCAGAATCTCTAGTGTGAGTTGGAGTCTGGGACCCCAGAGTCTTCAGAGTGAGTTGTGCTTTCTCACCATCGCTGGACTCCAGGCCTTCCCTGAGTGAAGAGGCGCAGTATGCCAAAGCTAGACAGGGTGGGAAGGCTGAGTGAAACCCCTCTGAGGCACTGCTGACCTTGAGCCAGGGCAGAACATCCCTTGACCATGGCGGTGGACATGACCACAGGAAGAAAACTAATCACCTGAGGTGCAGAGAGCCGTGGGTGGGACTGAACATCAAAGGAGATTTCCTGAAGCTCAAAGAGTTGGCAGCAAAGCCATAAAGCATAGCCAGCTCTCCAGAGTCTCATGGATGCTAAGAATCCAGGCCCTGCTGAAGGGCAAGTTCTGAGAGCCGTCCTAAGCTTTCGAGCTAGTGGTAAACAAACTCTAAAGTTGCAACCCAGTTGCAGCAAAACCTAAGCTAAGGCACGTTGAGAATTCTACTTTGCAGTAGCAGGTCATTCTATTGATCTTATACCCATGAGCCTAATTTGAAGCTTGCAGACCCAAATGGATCAGGTGGAGACAAATCCACCCCCTTCACTGTCTAACTGTGCTCCAAGTGGCCCAAGTCATTGCTGGCAAGATTCACACCTCACTCCACAATTAGGGTCACTAATAATTTGCATTTCTTCTTGGGATGCTGTGCATTTTTGTACTCTANTGACAGTTACGTTTTACTCTCGTGGTTTCTGTTTTCCACAGCTTTAATCCCACCATCTGGGTTAAGAGGGATGACCCATGCCATTAGCCCTGAGGGTGCTTGGAGGGGGTTGAAGATCAAGAATAAGAAAGACTTTACTATCAGGAACCCCGGTAGGCTTCCCTGAAGTTTTTCCTGGAGTTTCTACTCAGCTAATCCTCTCAATACCAGTTCATCAGGTTTCTCATTAGAAGCCAAGATTTTTGAATCAGTTCCAGTCACAAGCTTTTAAATATTCAGAAGTCTCAGTTGGCAGTGAGGTGGTTTGATGGTGTACTCCTTGCCTTAAAGAGCATAAAAATGATTGGATTAACCGTCCCCATAATGATCTAATACAGTGTGTTTTGTGCTGGAAGTAATGACGACACTGGGTGTATTTTAAACAGACTCGTTATCTCTTTTTATTTCTCAGAGCTCACATTCTGTGTAAATCATGTGCCCTGGCTTCCTGGCAAGGATTTGTAATTTCAAAAATGTCTAGCTTTCCAGAAATAAGTGCCCTGCTATGGAAGTACCCTCTACCTGTGCTTCCAATTAGTAGTTTGCAAGAGCCCTCTTAGGAAACTATTTCATACAGTTTTGAGAAGAATGTTTACTCTGTAAAAGGAAGAGGGGAAATGTCAGATTATTTTACAACTCCAATCTTTCTTAAAATGTGCTTTTGCTCTGTCATCCCTCTTCCCCCTTGCCCTGTATCCTTTCCGTTCTCAAGGCTTTCATTCCCAAAGCCTAGAATCTCCTCTCCTCCCTTGCTCCCTCCCTCTACCTTCCTCCTCCCTAACCCTGCCCCCGAATCTCTTTCACCTTACCTTTCTCTCTCTCCCTGCCACCCTTCTCCCTCTCTCTGGTAGGTTATCAAATCCCTTTTCATTCTCCGGTGTAATACTCTTCTTAGGAACGGGAAGATGGAATGATTTGGCATCAAATGCTCCTCCTGTGGAAAATAAATCTTTGTATTATGTGGCTTAGAGTCAGGGACATTTCTAGAAAGCCTTGAAAGAGAGAAAGTTAGCGCTAAGTCATATCCGACTCTTGCGACCCTATGGACTGTAGCCTGCCAGGCTCCTTGGCCAGGGAAAAAGGATGTGTGTACCCAGTCCATCAACATTTCTTATACAGATGACATCTGGCTAAGGTGACTTGAAGGGAGAAAGCAATGTCATGGAAATGCAACACATTTGAAGAAGGGCAGAGGGATAGTATTAAAAGCTGGACTCATCATTACTTATTAGACTCTTGGATTACCCTTGACATGTGGTTCTAAATTATGCATAGAATCAAAGACATTTTGAACTTTTTTTAAAATATAAATTTACTTATTTTAATTGGAGGTTAGTTACTTTACAATATTGTATTGATTTTGCCATACATCAACATGAATCCACCACAGGTATACATATGTTCCCCATCCTGAACCCCCCTCCCTCCTGAACTTTTGATGAAATTATAGCATTGTATTTATCCATTGGTCTATCCACACACCCATCCATGATACATCCATCCATCCATGCATCCATCCACATATCTATCCATCCCTTTATGCAGCAAATATCTGTTGAAGAGTAACTATGTGTCAGAAACTGTAGAAGTGTTGGATGACCTACCTAGCCCAGTGGTCTTCAGCTGCTTCTCCACCAAGCTGGAGCCTCTTCATCATCTACCTGCTCCATGACCTGATGTTTTTGAAAGATTCTATCTGAAAACAATATTTATGAAGCAACAACTAATTTGCTTCTGAATTTTTTATTGGTCATCCTTAGCTATAATTAACATTCAAAGCCTTTGAATATCAAGAGGTCACTAGTCCAAAGCAAAGAAATTTGACAGCTAATTATGACACTGGAGAGACTATTGGAGTCCAAAGCAGGGGTTATAATGATAATCCTTGGACTACCATCTGACACAGATATATGTTTTTAGGCCAAATAATAGTTTTGAGAAATGGAAATCAGTTGGAATAAAATTCGAGCTTTACTTGCACCTGGGGGATTTGTTAACACAAAGCCCTGACACCACTGCAAAGCTAAGCAGCAGTGCCCTTTAAAAGAGTCATTTGTCCCCTGAGTCACCACCATCCTGCTCAGCCCGTTCACATTCTTCCTTCCTCCGTTTGATTGTCTGTGACCACCTTGTTTCACCAATAAGGAAACAGAGACCTGAGAAACTCACGTATTCAAGACTATACAATTATGAAGCAGTAGAACTTGACTTGAAACCTGAGTGTTCCTATAAAGTACCCGGAAGGGTACTAAGTGGCTGCTCTTCTGTATGTCTTGTCCCTGCCTGGCCCCAGAGCATCACCACCGTCTCCTCCAGAGCATGGCAGTCACCCATATTTGTAGCGTTCTATCTAATGCTCTGCGTAGATGTGGTCCCTAATGGTCCTCAAGATTTTACAGAATATAATTTCCCTAAGTAAAGAGAAATGACAGACTGGGCTCTCTTCCAGTTAGGATGTGGAAAGCACGAGGCATTGATCTCCCTCTAACACCAAGATAGCATCAGTAAGCTAGATAGATCACAAAGTCATATTTTAAAAACTCATCTGAACATGAGGACGCAAAGAAACCTCAATGTACTAAAATCCAGAGTGTCCTTCCTGGGGCAGCAGAGACCTGCAGCTGCTTTCACCTCTGGTGGTAGGGAAAGGAGGAGGAATATGCCAGAGGTGGGGGGCAGGGAGGAAGCTAAGCCTTTAACAAGCCTTTAGTGACTATGAGTGGGCTGACCTGACTGGTTGGGACCCCAGAATCTCTAGTGTGAGTTGGAGTCTGGGACCCCAGAGTCTTCAGAGTGAGTTGTGCTTTCTCACCATCGCTGGACTCCAGGCCTTCCCTGAGTGAAGAGGCGCAGTATGCCAAAGCTAGACAGGGTGGGAAGGCTGAGTGAAACCCCTCTGAGGCACTGCTGACCTTGAGCCAGGGCAGAACATCCCTTGACCATGGCGGTGGACATGACCACAGGAAGAAAACTAATCACCTGAGGTGCAGAGAGCCGTGGGTGGGACTGAACATCAAAGGAGATTTCCTGAAGCTCAAAGAGTTGGCAGCAAAGCCATAAAGCATAGCCAGCTCTCCAGAGTCTCATGGATGCTAAGAATCCAGGCCCTGCTGAAGGGCAAGTTCTGAGAGCCGTCCTAAGCTTTCGAGCTAGTGGTAAACAAACTCTAAAGTTGCAACCCAGTTGCAGCAAAACCTAAGCTAAGGCACGTTGAGAATTCTACTTTGCAGTAGCAGGTCATTCTATTGATCTTATACCCATGAGCCTAATTTGAAGCTTGCAGACCCAAATGGATCAGGTGGAGACAAATCCACCCCCTTCACTGTCTAACTGTGCTCCAAGTGGCCCAAGTCATTGCTGGCAAGATTCACACCTCACTCCACAATTAGGGTCACTAATAATTTGCATTTCTTCTTGGGATGCTGTGCATTTTTGTACTCTATGCTGCTGCTGCTAAGTCGCTTCAGTCGTGTCCGACTCTGTGACCCCAGAGACGGCAGCCCACCAGGCTCCCCCGTCCCTGGGATTCTCCAGGCAAGAACACTGGAGTGGGTTGCCATTTCCTTCTCCAATGCATGAAAGTGAAAAGTGAAAGTGAAGTCGCTCAGTCATGTCTGACTCCTAGCGACCCCATGGACTGCAGCCTACCAGGCTCCTCCATCCATGGGGTTTTCCAGGCAAGAGTACTGGAGTGGGGAGCCATTGCCTTCTCGGTGTACTCTATGCAGTGGTATGCTAAAGGAGAATCAATAAGAGAGTGTTCCTCTTGGCCATAAAAAGGTATTCAAGACAGGCAGAAAGAAGATATATAGCTAAATACATAATCACTTGACCTTGCCTATTTTATTAGAAAACCATATCTTAAGAATTATTAGTTCTCAAAAAAGAATTCAGCTTATCACTGGTCTTTATCTCTAAATGTCTCATTAGAGACACTATTAATCTTAGTAGAACAGTTCCTGGTGCAAGATTTAAAGGATAGAAAATCATTATTTTCCATTACCAAACAGAGTTTTTGCCAGAAACAAATGGCCAGTGGGAGATTTGAAAGAAAAACAAATTTCTATTTAATTGAGCTTAGTGTCTTCCTGAAAACCTACTAAATGGCTGCTTCCTTAATGAGTCAGGGGAACTCAGGATTTTCTTAGTGCCGTTGAGATCTCTACTTTTTCCCTTTTGGTTTTGAACCCTTTTCCTTCTCCGAACATTTGTAGCCTTTCTTTGTATATAATTTTTTAGATAACTCTGTTAAGTGTGTAGCCATTGGAGATCTAAGTCAAACCCAATGCAAATGATACCAATTTGAGTACTTTTATTTTGAAGAGGGGTCATTGCTCTATTGTAAATATCTTGACATGCTTCCTGACGCTTCCACCAAAGAAAGATTTCTGATTTCAGTCATGTGCAGAGCTAGCAAGGGAACAAATGCTATTCTGAGGACAAGGAGGGAGCACGCTGTGTGCCAGGCACTAATCTGATGGCTTTATATCTGTTAATTGTTTATTCTTTATACCAAATCTTAGAGATAGGTACTATTTTTAATCTTCATTGTATGGAAACAGACACAGCTTCAGTTGTTTTCTATTCCTGTGTTCAGTTCCTAGATCAGGGTTCAGTAAACTTTTCTATCCTAGGCCATTTAGTAAATATCTTAGGCTTTGCAGGACACGTGGTTTCTGTTCCAATAATGCATTTTGCCATTGTAACATGACAGTGTCCACAGATGGTACTCAAACAAATGGGTGTGTCTTTGTTCAAAAAAAGCTTAATTGATGGAGACTGAAATTAGAACATCACATCATTTTCACAGGGCATGAAGTTATTCTTTGATTGTTTTGGGCCATTTACAAATGATAAAAACAAAACAAAGCAAAACACATTCCTAGCTCCAGGGCTGTGCAAATCCAGACAGTGATCTGGATTTAGCCCACAGAGAGTCTAGTCTGGGATCTCTGACCTAGATTAAAATGGAGACATCACTGCTATCTAATCAGATCTAAATATCTGTCATCGGGATGGAGTGCCTCATCACTGATAAGATGAAAAATGCTTAGAGTTTGAAAAATGCTTTCTACAAGAACCAGTAGAAACCATGTCAGTTGGAAATGCTCAGCCTGGTATCCACGAGAGCAGGCAGATGGCCCTGGGCCATATCATGTTGGTAGTGCAGGTCCTGAGAAGCATGTTGGAACCAGGCTGCCTTGAATTTGTATTTACTCCTCCACTTAATACTTGAGTAACCTTCAACAGGTTACTTTTCCTCTTTAAATGTCAGAATCTTCATCTATAAAATAAGCATTAGAATTCCTGCTTGATGAATATTAAGTGAAAAAATATATATATCTACTGCTTGGCAATATAAACAATTGTATATTGCTCAGAACAGGAGAGTTTAGTAAAAGGTGGCTCTGCGTGGATATCTATTATATTCCTGACCTATTCTGTTTAATTCAGCAGTGCTTTTAGATTGTATAATACTTCACCCAGTAATTCTTCTAGTAAAAAAGGCAGGAATTATTTCTCTTTTAATCATTGTAAATGAATAAAATATAAGAGTATATGCAATATATGTGTAATTTAAAGAGTAGTTGAAAAACACCCATGACCCCATAACTTTGCTTATGAATCAGAACAGTACCAGATGCTCTCAGGTCTCCTAACCTGACCCTCCCAAGTTACCTCCCTTCTTTCTCTATGCTATTCTGAATTTTAGGTTATTCATTCTCTTATTTTGCTTTTATAAATATACTCCATACATCAGTAAGTAATATATACTTTTTTTTCCCCTGTTTTTGACATTCATACAAATGAAATCAAACTCTATCCATGTTTTTCACTTTCCCCCCACCAGTATTATGGTTTTGAGGTTCTTCACATTGATGTATACGGTCATAGGTGTTCATTTCTGCTTCTGTGTAATTTTCTGTCATATGAACATGTCACATTTTATGCCTTCATTTTCCTGTTGATGGACATTGTCTCTAGGTTTCTGCTGTTATAAACAAAATTACTATGGCTTCTTGAATACTTCTCCTAGAGATATAAGTAAAAGAGTCCCTATCATAGATACAACCTAGGTGTGGAAAGCAGGTACAGACCTGGGTCATGGAGTTTGCACAATTTCAGCTTTTCTAGGAAATGGTAGCTTGTTTGCTGAAAGGGCTGCTCCCTTCACATCCATAATGTATGAGTCCCCAGTGCTTCACAGTCTTTTCCCTTTCCTTTCCTTTTTTTCTTAAACTCTTAGAAACGGAAGCACAATACCAGCTCAGAAAAGTCAACAAAACATAAATTACAAAGCAAGTGTGTATGTAACCACCACCCAGGTCAAAGAGAGAACTGGTAATTCCTCAGAAGTCCCTATTTTGCCCCTTTCCAATATTTATCTTCTCCCTTTCCCCAGAAAGATAACCACGTCTCTGACTCTAAATATTTTAGTTTTGTTTTGCTAATTTGAAAAAGTCATATAATGGAATTCATTCAGTAGGTATATGATTATATCTGGCCTGTTACGTTCAATTTTATTTTTGTAATGGTCACTCATTTTGTGTGTGGCTTGAATTCATTTATTTTCACGGCTGTCTAGTGTTCCATTGTATATCCAGTCTACTGTTGGTAGACATCCGTTTCCTATTTTCTGTTATTACAAATGGCACTACTGTGAAAATTCTATGTGTTTTTTGATGCAACAGGCCTAGAGCCTGTTGTATGTATAATTTTGAGTGGAATTACCGTATTATAGGGTAAGCATGTTTAACTTCAGTAGGCAATGTCAGTTTTCCAGATAGTTCTACCAAATTGCTCTTCCACCAGCAGTATATGAAAGTTGCTTTTGCTGCACAGTCTCATGAGTGCTTTATTCTTTTAAATTTTGGCTGTCAAATGAATGTGTAAATAAGTTCTTAAAGTTTTTCATTTTCCTGACCTTAAGGAAGTTGAGGACATTTTCATGTGATTATTAGCTATTTGAATATCTTATTCTGTGAAGCATGTATTCAAGTCTTTTGCCATTTTTCCTTTTGAGTTATCTTTTTAAATTATTTTATTCATTTTTGATTTATTGGAGGCTTTTTTTTTTAATTCTGCATAAGAGTGCTTTTTTTTATTGCACACGTTGCCAAAATCTTTTCCCATACTGGGGCTTGCCTTTTCACTTCTGGATGATACTCTGGATGAAAAGAGGTCTTTGAGTTCAATGGTGTGTTCTCCAGAGCTGTATAGCACTGCACCCCTGGTCCCATGTGGGGTGGAGAGTTTGCAGTTAGATGCTCATCAGATGAAAGTACAGGAAAGTGGTCAGAAAGAGACCACCTCAGTCAGTCAGTCAGTTCAGTCGCTCAGTCGTGGGTAAGCAAAAATTCCTCACTTTCCAATATGAACTTCTAAATTATAACCTTTCAAAATTAACTTGTTCCCAGACTGAATAGAAAAAGGTATGCTTTAAAACCAAACTTGAATTTCAAGAATAAACAATGTTCAGCTTACAGAAACTATAAAACTCTTAGGGAAAACAGCCAAAACACTCTGACATAAATGGCAGCAAGGTCCTCTTTGATTCACCTCCCAGAGTAATGGAGATAAAACCAAAAATAAACAAATGGTTCCTAATTGAACTTAGAAGTCTTTGCACAGCAAAGGAAACTATAGACAAGATGAAAAGACAACCCTCAGAATGTGAGAAAATAATTGCAAATGAAGCAACTGACAAGGGATTAATCTCCAAAATATACAAGCAGCTCGTGCATCTCAATATCAGAAAAACAAACAACCCAATGAAAACCTGGGAAAAAATGCTTCTCCAGTTTTTGGAGAAACAGACATTTCTCCAAAGAAGACATGTGGATGAGTAATGAACACGTGAAAAGATGCTCAACATCATTCATTATTCAGTTCAGTTCAGTCGCTCAGTCGTGTTCGACTCTTTGCGACCCCATGAATCGCAGCATGCCAGGCCNAGGAGGAGAAGGGGACGACCGAGGATGAGATGGCTGGATGGCATCACGGACTCGATGAACATGAGTCTGAGTGAACTCTGGGAGATAGTGATGGACAGGGAGGCCTGGCATGCTGCAATCATGGGGTCGCAAAGAGTCAGACACGACTGAGCGACTGAACTGAACTGAAGCAGAATAAAGGGCTTCCCAGGTGGCGCTAGTGGTAAAGAACGTACCTGCCAGTGCAGGGAGATGTGACAGACGTGCGTTTAATCCCTGGGTTGGGGAGATCCTCTGGAGGAGGACATAGCAACCCACTCTAGTATTCTTGCCTAGAGAATCTCATTGACAGAGAAGCCTGGCATGCTACAGTCCATGGGGTTGCAAAGCGTTGGACATGAGTGAAGCAACATAGCACACACACAAGTGGAAGGGAAAATCTTTTAATTGATCTTAGAGTAGATATTTTTCTTCCTTCCTTTATTTGAATTACTTGACTGTTTTTCTCTCAAGTGGGAGATCAAGACCATGTGTATCAGAAACACTCAGGTCTCACCCCAGATCTCTAGGGAACCTGGAACCTGACTTTTAAACAAGCTCCCAACGTGGTACTCAAGCACATGCGTTTCAGAAGCGTTTTATGAAAACAGTGTTCTTTTCCTATCCTAAACCCACTGCACATCAACCAGGCACTAATCTGAATCGTAAACTAAGCATTTATATCAACCAGCTCTTAAAGGTGTGATTTTGAGTCATACTAGAACATTTCTTTACTCTGGTGGGACCGGCTAATGGTGTTCAGTGAAGTCCCTCGTACTAGAGCTCGTAGCTCAGGCTGGACCTTAGAAGGGCCTGGGGAGCCCCATCACCCGCTGTTGTCCAATCCCAAGGGGACGTGAAGGTGCAGCCCAGGCAGAGAGCTGGCAGGCTGGTCGACAGTGGCATGTGCATCTTCTGCCTCTGCCCACATGATTATTTTAGAGTATTTGCCAGATGTCTCTTCCTGCTAATGGTATAAATTAGATTATTCCACTTCATGAATTAGATTTTATCCACAAATCTGAGCCTCTCTGTCTGTTTTATTTATTACCTGGAGACTGACTCGAGTTTTGTTGTTATCATTGTTGTTCCTGAGCCTTAATTTATCCATGCTTAGTTTTCCTGCTGGAGACTGGAATCAAAGTAGGCATTTCCAGGCATATCTTTATTTTTAAATGACCAGAAAACCCATTGACTAGTTACTTTAGATGCTCAGGGCTTTGGTTTCAGGGCTGATGACAACCAAGAACAATTTTCCTACTGACATGGTGGATCTGGCATCTCGGAAGTCCCACAAGACACTTGGAAGTAGACTAGTGGTTTGGGACAAACCTGTATTTTCCCAGGAGGTTTCTGGGGAGGCAGAGGTCCGCTCCTCAAATAGAAAAGCTACACATTCCTGGCCCTCGCCCTCGTTTTAGAGGTACTGTCCTTGGAAGTGCCATCTTAGAAACTTAGTTTATGGCTATGATCATTGTCAGAGAAGGCAATGGCACCCCACTCCGGTTCTCTTGCCTGGAAAATCCCATGGATGGAGGAGCCTGGAAGGCTGCAGTCCATGGGGTCGCTGAATCAGACACGACTGAGCGACTTCGCTTTCACTTTTCACTTCATGCATTGGAGAGGAAATGGCAACCCATCCCAGTGTTCTTGACTGGACAATCCCAGGGACGGGGGAACTTGATGGGCTGCTGTCTATGGGGTCCCACAGAGTTGAACACGACTGAAGTGACTTAGCAGCAGCAGCAGCATGATCATTGTACTTAACCTAAAATTCACCCAGACTGAGGATGAATAAGCATATAATTTACCCTTTATTTGATATTCCTTAATTGAATATGTTCTTTTTTTTTTTCAGGATTCAACAGGCACAACAACATTTTTAGGATTCACTGCTGCAGGCTTTGTGGTATTCCAGGGAAATAAGAGAATCCATTTGTTAAAGTGGTGAGTACTTCTTTGGAAAACAATTCTTGTTTTTTCTTAATCTTGTTTTTCTTTCCCAATCTTTGACTTTCTATTTGGAACTGCCAGGTAGAATGCCTAAGATCTATTTCCCTGCCTTGGAGCTTCTTACAAAGAGGATCTATAAATGAAGTTCAGTCTTGGTTTCTCTAGACCTCAGGAGACCTGGAGTGTGTCCCAGGCTCAGAGGCTCTGCCTCCAAAGGGAAGGTGTCCAGGATTCCTGGTGAAGAAGTACCAGGGGTGACCACAGGGTGCCTCAGGGCAGGGTTAGGGTGCAATTTCCCTCAGACAAGAACCCCCTCTATTTCTGTCACTTCTTTCATTTGCTTCTGTTGAATTCTTGCTGCAGACCCACCCCTCTGTAATCCAGTGTATCAGTGAAGATGCTTTTGATTCAAAGGAACAGGAATGTCTGCTCCCAGTGGCTTACAGATGAGAGGCCAGCAAAAGTTGCAGGGGTCTGGCAGCTGCCTGGTCCTTTAACTTAACTACCTGGCAGCATCACAGAGGAGTTGCGCCTTTGCATTTTCTTCTCTGCAGTTGCAGGGTGGTAGCTTTTGTCCCCAGGTTCATGCTTATAAAGTGGCCATGCATGCAACTTCACTTGTCAGATATTCCCATGGCAACACCCTCAAAGAGAACAGCCCTTTGCATGTGTCTCCTGGGAAGACAAGGATAGTTTTCTCAGAAGCTCTGTAAGAGACTTCCTGTGTATGTAATTGGGCAGGATGGGTCATATGTGCCTCCTTAAACCGATCCTTCCAAGACGTAGAATTCTGTGATGAGGTTGGTCAAATCAAGATTCATCCTCTTGGGGAGAACATCATCCATATGAACACTTGATCTAGAGGAAGAATAAAGCATGGATTCTGTCAGTAAGGACGTGGGAGAATGGACCAGCAGTGCCCGCTATGTCCAATCAGGGAACAAAATAGTTTTGGTAAAGAGTGAAGAAGTCTGCAGTAACTAACACAGCATTGTTAAACAACTATACTCCAATAAAAAATTTAAAAAAATAAAAAGAAAGACAAAAGAAATTGGACTTATCTTGACTGTACTTTAAAACACAAAGAGTGAAGAAGGCTGAACATTTTGTGTGTATTGGAATATTGTAAGGGCTTAGTCTTGCTCATAGCTGTAGCTTGATTTGGTTCTCTCTCTGATGGTCCTTGACAGATTTGTCACCTGGTCTCTCTCGGTTGTGTACTCACTCTCTTGGCTTGAGCCCTAGGGGTCGGAAGTTTTTGATGGGCCTCTGGGCATCCACCCCCAGTCCTATATTGAAAATGCTCTCTCATGCTTATCTGAACCTCCATTTCATGGTTCTTTTAGCATCAGGATTTCTTCCCGTACCTTTTTATCAAGTCCCCATCCACCCCATCACTTCTTGGCACTCTCCTCTGAGCACCTGCCTTCCCTTCAAACCTTCTCTACAAGAATAGAATCAATCAGCTCATGTCCACTTTGCTTCCTACACCTTCTGCTCTGTTTTTATGATCAGCCTTTCTTCCTAAGAATCCTAATTTGCCTAAATATCTTCCCTACCTACTCTGTCATTGCCTTTATTCATGTCATACTGTCAGTTCCCATCTGTGCCCACATACTCTCTTCCTCCATAATGAGCATTCTCAAACTTTCGTGTGTCTCTAATAAATCACTTAACTATCTGAGTCTCAATGTACTCATTCATAAAATGGGCATTCATTATATCCAACTACTTTTCAGGAAAGAAAGGAGATGGGGCAGAAGGAAATAAAATAGTGTGTGTGAAAGTGACTTGATTTGTGAACTAGGATGTTTTATAAATACATAGCATGGTGGGTTACCTACTTTCTTCTCTGTGCCTTCAGTATTTGTAAAGAAGCTCTGGTGTTAATCACCCTTCACTTCATTCCAGAATAAGTTCCCTAGGGATTTTCTGACTTTGGGAAGCATGGGCAGGGCTTCCCCCATTCTCTCCTACAATTACAAAAGGCTTGAGGGTCCTGCAGGGTGTTTGATCCTTAGGTACTACTCAACTCTGGAGTCCTTGGATTAGACATGTGCATAGTGATTGCAAGTCTCTCCCCTTGGAGCTTTAGTTTCTTCCTGGGTCCACTGGAGAGTTGAGACGGACAGTCCCTAGATCTTTTGTTTCTAGGTTCTAAATCTTGGTATTTCTGGTGGGATGTTGTCATCCCCATCTCTTCCAGCTGTGGCTTAGGAGCACATTTGTAACAGCCATGTGCATGTTACTAAAATAAATTTTCTCCCCACGTTAAACCTAGTGTTGTTTTGTTTTGAACATCCACTGAACTTTATCCTTCTTACAAATCCTCACCACAGCTTAATATGACCTCACTGTTCTTTTTCCCCAGGAAAAGCACAGGGGCACACATCACTGTCCTAGGAATTAGATCAAAGGAATAAAAATAGAATTCCTTCCTCTCTTTACACTTATCTTCTTACCAAGGAGGTGACCTTAGGTCTACATTTCAGGTAGATTTTAATTGAGCATCTCCTTTAAATGAAGCCTCAAGTCTTTTGCCTATAGTTCCTCAAGGTATCCTTATAGTTTTGAGCATTTCATTATCTAACAAAATGGTTCATTTATAAACAGGGAGAGCAGAAATGAGAATTTTGCAGTGTGGTGCATGTCTTGGAGATGGATGTGAAAGGATACAGATATTGTGAATCCATATGGCTTCATTAACCAAATCCGAAATAACTATTACATACTTCCTACCTCACAAAGTAGGTTGGCCAATTAATATTGTTTTGGTCATTAATACTCATGAAACCTCTAGAGCTCCTTGGAAAATAAACAATTCTGAGCTGCCTGCGAATCCTCTCTTGGGAAGAAAATTGCTGTAGAATTCACTTGGGGGCTCTTCCCTGCTCATTTGGTCTTCAGCAGTGATAAGATAATATCTTGTTTCATTGCTGTCTGCTTGGCATTTGTGTGTCAGATGGATTCCTATGGGAAAGCGGGTACCTTAATTAGCTGCCACTTTTTTTTTTCTTCTCACCCAAAGAGATTTTCTTTTCTTAGGCCAGATGTCTGCAAATTGAAGTTTGAAGGGAAGACATTTTATGTGATTGGCACCCAGAAGGAGGTCAGAAACTGCTTTTCTACCTGTCTGTTGTTGGGTGTGCATGTGTGTGTTTGTACATGCGTGTGTGCAGGTGTGCCTGTGCATGAGAAAGTTTCAGGTATGACATGTACCTGTAGTAATGTCGCCCCCAAAGACCATGATGTTAAAGTTTGCGATGATACCGGAAGTTTGGAGGTAAATAACACCAGGTTTACACATTTAAGAATTAATCCAGTGAACAATGCTGACCATATACCCCTGTGTAAAAGCTAGGTTGTGATAGACTTGGACTTTCCAGTGCCTCAGATGGTAAAGAATATTCCTGCAATGCAGGAAACCCAGGGTTTGATCCCTGAGTCGGAAAGATCCTCTGGAGAAGGGAATGACGACCCACTTCAGTATTCTTGCCTGGAGAATTCCATGGACAGAGGAGCCTGGTGGGCTACAGTCGATAGGGACACAAAGAGTCAGACATGACTGAGATACTAACACTATAACTTTCACTGACTTGAGAAATAGTTAATGGCTCTTCTCCCTACCTCTATCAATTACCAGAATACAAAATTAGGAAATGAGTTAATAATATTTAAAGATAGACATCAACCAGTGTGGATTAGAGTTTTATAAAAAGTATAAGTCTTGGGAATCTTAAAATCAAGGAGTTACCACATGTAGGTTGGGTTTATCATTTGGGAGGAGGCCATTACTGAAGAGCCTCAGAGCTCAGTCTGAAAGTTTCTCAATTTTCTTGAGCCTAGTGTTTAAGCACTAGATATTCAAGAATGGTGAGTAAATTTTTAAACTTATCCAAGTCTGATTGAGAAGTAGGTGATGCCTGGAGTGTTGAGAAAGATTATGAAGCTGTTCTTTATCCAAAACAGGACCTGGAGAGGTTAGTAATATCTGCAAAGGGTGAGGGAAGGGGGAATATGATTTTAGCATCTTCTAAGTACATATTAATGCATAAGTTACTTCAGTTCTGTTTGGTAGGTGGTGGGATACAAATAGGTAAATTCTTAAAAGAAAAATATGAAAAACTTAAACTGTGTTTAACGTGTCCTTAATTGTTTTGTTATATTTTATTAGAAAAAAGTCGTGTTGGCATTTCATACTTCAACACCAGCTGCCTGCAAGCATCTTTGGAAGTGTGGGGTGGAGAACCAGGCCTTTTATAAGTAAGTCACTTTTATTCATTTAATTATAAGTTTGAAAAGCACTTCTGGAGTCCTTTATGTTTTGCAAACAGCAACATGTTCATTTCTTTTAATATAGTCCTATTTTACTATATTTAAGTGAGTTATAATTTGCTTCATTGTTCAGAGTGACTCCCAACCACTGTTGGCCTGACCATGTCTTGAACTTTATACTGGGTGTTTCCTAATCGCTATGGGCTTTTTGGGGGGAGGGGCATTGTTGTTTCCCTTCAACATGTCACAGGATCTGTTTTTGGTTGGTGCCCCCCTTAGAAGCAGACCTTGGGAAGAGCTTAGTGCAAATGGGGTGTGGTTACTGAATGTACCAATAGGGGAGTGGAGGAGGGAGAGGGGAAGTAAGAAATATAGGGCATGATATTGAGTAATCACTACTGTGAGCCGCTGGACTCAGCTGTGTCTGCTGGGGAACCCTAGCAGACTGCAGAATGTGCCTCAAAGTTTTCCTACTGACTGGCAAAGAGGTTGGTCTGTTTATCTACCAATTCCCCATTCATTTTAGTTTAGGGACACTTACAAGGGCAGAGTTAATACTCTCTAGCACTTCTGGCTTACTCTGAGCTTGGTTTGTATGTGCTCTCAACAACAAAAAAAGAATCCTTAGGCAGAGAGTCACACATATTCCTGGTAAGAAGGCTTCAGTGTTTAGAGATGAGAGCTAAAGGTTCATAGGTAGCATGCCATCAGGGTCTTCTAGGATCGTAGAAAGTCAGTGCTGCACAAAACTTCAGAAACAATCCATAAAACTCTCAGGTTTCAAAAAAGGTTCAAACTTAGGATTTTTCCATAAGTTCTACTTTCTCTTCTTTGAGATCATTACTGATTGGAAGAGCAGTGGTGATGGATGCAGTCAGGAGCCTAGCGAGCCCTGCCTGGGGTATCAGCACCATTCACCCCTGGAGTTCATCCAGGTGGATTTTGTTCCACTCCACTACCCTGCCCTGCTACACTGAAATAGTCTTACCTATTAGACTCACCTGAAACCACTGAATCTCTGATCATCCTGGGCATTGGCTTACAAGGGCCTTCAGGAGAATGAAGGCTGAAACAGTGTTTTTCAAACCCCTTTTAAGCCACAGAACTCTTTTCCTTACACAGAAAGTGTAGACAAAG
Source organism: Neotragus moschatus (assembly GCA_006410615.1). NCBI lineage: Eukaryota > Metazoa > Chordata > Mammalia > Artiodactyla > Bovidae > Neotragus > Neotragus moschatus. The sequence continues at coordinate 58,472 of SJYA01001365.1, read as the reverse complement.
CCTATGCAAAAAAAAAAAAGATAAAAATAGAGAAGCTGTGCTGTTGGTAGGGACCAAAGTTGGCACTGGGGACTAGAGACCCTTGACTCATTACTCACTGCTCCGCAGGAGGTTAGGTGACCAGTTGTCTGAATTTGCCCATGACTTTCCCAGATTTGGAATGGAACTCCCAAGTCTTGGGCAGATGCTATCAGGAGCATAATTTGAAAACGCTTGGATGAGACGATTCACAAAATGCTGTGCTTCTAGGAATGATGATGCATATCAATAAGACATCAAGGCATCNAGGAGGTTAGGTGACCAGTTGTCTGAATTTGCCCATGACTTTCCCAGATTTGGAATGGAACTCCCAAGTCTTGGGCAGATGCTATCAGGAGCATAATTTGAAAACGCTTGGATGAGACGATTCACAAAATGCTGTGCTTCTAGGAATGATGATGCATATCAATAAGACATCAAGGCATCTGTGAATCTCCTGCAGTGTTTGAAGGCTGGTAAACATAGAATAGCTGATGACCTCTGAAAACTCAGCATGTCTAGACCACTCCATTCACATGACAGCAGAGAGAAGGAAAGGCAGACAGTCTGGTGCTCTTAGTCTTAGTTGGAGCCTACACATTTTTGGTTTTGTTTTTAATCATTAAAAAAATTGAGATAATACTCACATACTATAAAATCAACTGTTTTAATGTGTAAGTTCAGTGGTTTTAGTATAATTCACCAATTTATGCAACCATCACCACAATCCGATTATTCAGGACATTGAATAGTTTTTACACATGTATTGTTTTATCATGAGTGAGAGAGTCAGTTGGTATATGGAATAAAATAAATGTAAAAACACAATTGAAAAGAGGGGAGAGAAAGGGGGAAAACCCACAATCAAAGGAATCCATTTGGGGCATTTGGGGCATTTGGAGTATGCTTATTATCTGCCAGCTAACAAAGTAGTCTGACAATTCTATCATTGAATGGGCCAAGTAGGCATATCAAAAATATCACTTCCATTCATCTGTAGAAGCTTCAGAAGACCCAAGGAGTGTAACTGTGAGAATAGGTGGCACCATACAGAATTGACTGGGTCCTTGCGTCAACACCTCTGCCAGGCTACCCCGTCTCTCCCATTAAGACTTATAATCCCTAATATTTATCCTGACCTGAGATTTGCCCAAACATTATATTCCACCATTATCCCATAATTATCCCTGTTCCTTAAGAAAGAGGAAAGATATAGCTTATCCTGACCCAGCAGGGTGACCTTGAACCAGTGGCTGACCACATCTGGCTCATCTGTTGAAGGGAGGAAGCTGGGACTCAGGTATGATTTGCTAGTATCACTGTGGCCTCATGTTAAGAATAGTGGGCTTTGGAGGCCAACAGACTTGGGTTTGAACCTTGATTCTGTTGCTTACTAGTCATGTGACCTGAAACAAAACAGTGAACACTTTGAGCCTTATCTTTATTTTTCATCTGTAAAATTCAATTGGTAATCCCTGTCCTGCGGTGTCTAGTCCTGCCAGGCACACTGACCATCAGTAAGTGGTAGCTGCAGCTATGACTATGATGACTCCCTGCTCCATGAATGGGGAATGTTTTCTGAGTGCCAGTTGGTTGCAGAGCCCAGTCCCTTTGCTTCTGAAGGGCTCTGACTCTGTGAAGCTCAGAGCTTCCTCCACTGCCTGCTTCCTTTCCTGACCCTGCTTCCAGCTGATCATGGTCTGGGCTGGCAGAGCAAGGCGCTGATCTTTTTTTTTTTTTTTTAATTGGAGTATAATTTCTTTACAGTGTTGTTAGTTTCTGTTGCACAACATGAATCAGCTACACACACACACACACACACACACACACACATATATATACACACACACACATACACACACTCCCACCTCTTGAGTCAGCCCCATCCCACCCCTCTAGATGATTACAGAGCACCAAGCTGAGCTTCCTTTGCTATACATCCAGCAGCTTCCCACTAGCTATCTATTTGACACATGGTAGTGTATATACGTCAATGCTATTCTCTCAGTTTGTCCCACCCTCTCCTTCCCCTGCTGTGGCCACAAGTCTGTTCTCTATGTCTGCATCTCTATTCCTGCCCTGCAAATAGGTTCATCAGTTCTACTTTTCTAGATTTCATACACATGTGTTAATATGCGATGTTGGTTTTTCTCCTTCTGTCTTCACTCTGTACAGCAGACTCTGGATTTATCCATGTCACAAAGCCCTGATCTTGTTTCCTGGGTTGGGAGTGGTTTGTTTCCTCCTTTGCACTTCACCTGTCACGAGAATAGGAAGGCCCCATGGCCAAGAATTCCCTAGTATGCTTTTAACACATGAATATGCTGCTAGTTGTCAGCTGGCCTGGGGCCGCCAATCAGGTTTGAGAGCCCTGGCTCTGAGATCTGCTGCCTGGGAACAGAGCCCAGAAACAGAAACTCTCCCTCCTGCTCCAACCCCCTGGGGGTCCCCAACACAGATTTAGACAGTCGCCGTCTGAGAGCTTCCTCCCTGCCACGTGTTTTGGGTGCTGCCACCCCCAGAGCATTGGGATGTGCCATTTCTGGACACTGATTCCCTGAAAGCGCACTAGATTCCCTGAAGAGTTCAGTGGCTCCCTGATGGTTCTTCTGATGAATCTATGTCACACCTGCTTTAGGCTGAGACAGTGCTAGGCACTGGGGACACAGTTGAAGCTCAAATGACACTCTCTGTTCCCAGCTTTCTATGGAATTTTGTGCAGGACATAAAGGTAGTCCCTAATAAATTTCTTGTCTGGGTTAGTGTGCATTTTGTCAAAGAAACAGTATTACACTTGGTCGTCAAGGACCCAGAGTATCTCCATAAACTGATACCTTTCACACTTCAGTGAGCATGAGAGTTACCCAGAAATCCTGTTAGAATGTGGATTCTGGTTCAGTAGGTCTGGGTGGGGCCCAGGAGTCCAGATTTCTAATAAGCTCCCCGGTGATGCTGAGCTGCAGGTGTATGGCCCGCACTTGAGTAATGAGGTTCTAAACCAGAGATCCTCAGCCTGACTGCACATTAGGATCAGCTGGGGGAACTTTTAAACAATAACAACATGGACCCTACCTGAGACCCAATTAATTTGAAATCTGAGTCCTCACCAAAATGTGTACATGAGTGTTCATAGCAGCATTCTTCATCATAGTTAAAACAGATGCCTATCAACTGATCAAAGGGTAAAGGAAAGTGGTATATCCATACAATGGAATATTATTGAGCCATAAAAAGGAGGAAGTACCTACTGATTCCTGCTACAACAGGGATGAAACTTGAAAACATGATGCTAAGGAGTGAAAGAAGGAAGGGACTTTTAATAGGTATTGAGAGGTTCTTTTGAGGGTAGTGAAGATACTTTTTTTTTATGAATCTCTAACTTTGTAAATTATACTGAAAACCACTGAAGTGTCCTAAATGTTCATCTAAAGTGTCCTAAATGTTCATCTAAAAGGATGACCATTATGTTATGTGAATTATATTTCAATAAAGCTTTTATTTTAAGAATTCAGAATCTGGGATGCAGGATCTTGATATTAGTAGTAATATACCTTTTCCAGGCAGGGTGAGCCTGCAGCCTAGGGTTGGTGCTCTAATCCTGTGATTCTCAAAGTCTGGGTCCCTGGACCTGCATCAGCATTTCTGGGGAACTTGTTATAAAGGCCTGGCTCCTACTCGGACTTACTGAATCAGAACCTTGTATTTTCAAAAGCCCACCCAGTGATCCTGATGCATTCTGAAGTATGAGGACCTGCATGGCCAAGACATTATTTTAAAAATACAGAAAAGTCTGGGTTTGCAGCCTGGTTCCTCCAGCTTCTATGATGTGACCACTGTTAAGTGAATTTACCCTTCTGTGCCTCAGTTTCCTCATGTAAGAATGTGGATTGCTTCTTCCTATGAGAGAGCTGTGAGGATGAAATAAATTAGTGTATGTAAAGTGCTTTTTAAATATTAAATTAGTGCATTTAAGCACATCCCTGGTGGCTCTGCAGTAAAAAAAAAAAAAAAAATCCACCTGCAATGCAGGAGATGGGGGATTTATCCCTGGGTTTGGAAGATGCCCTGGAGGAGGAAACAGCAACCCACTCTAGTATTCTTGCCAGAGAATCCCATGGACAGAGGTGCCTGACAGGCTTCAGTCCATACGGTTGCAAAGAATTGGACATGACTGAGCAATTGAGAATGCAGTGTGCTTTGGATGGTGAATGATGCCTAGTAGGGCTCAGTAATAATATATATTGTTATTACAGTGATTACTCCAGAAGCTATAAAACCATAGGGAAAAGGGATATTGTATTGTTAGTTCTAGAGGTGGCCTTTAGAGCACCAGCCAGTGTCTCCCCAGTACCTAACCTGACCTCCATCCTCAGCTCCTGTACTAACAGGTACCAGAGGAGAAGCTGGAAGCAAGGGTGAGTGGGGACATATTCCTGCAGAGCTGTGCTGTGTGTACATAAGATGGCACTGATACTCAGAGAATGGTTTTTCTATTCCAGGCACTGTGAGTGTGTATGCACGTCTCACAAATAGTATCCCATTTAAAACAGACTTTCAGTGTCAGGACTGGACAGAACTCTATAACGCCAGGGGAAGGGGTCTCTAGGTGGAGTGACTCTGCCCTGAAAGTTCTGGGGGTGAGGGAGAGTTGTGACAGTAGAAAAGAGAGAAATGACGAGACTACCATGTGAATACACAGGCGTCCCCCAGTCAGCTGCTGGTTCAACTGGGGACTGGATTTCCCTGTGATGTCAGAGATTTGAGACTAGCCAGTGCTTCTGTGCTGAGGTTTTGATGAGTAGCTGGAGATGGAAGTGGGGAGAGGGAAGACCAGAAAGGAGGCTAGAGAAGAGAGAACTGCTACAGCTACTAGGCTGTGCCCGCATTGCCTACACTGGGAGGAAGGCTTGCTCTGGGCTCATGGATGGGAGAGCCTGGGAACAGACAGCTGGAATGGGTCAGCTAGAGCTGGAGCCTGAAGCTCTTTTATTTGCCTTCTGAGTGTTTGACATGGTTCCCGGGTATGGCCACGGCTTAGAGAATTGGCTTTGGTAGCTCAGCAGTGAGAAGTCAATGCAGAGGTTTGGAGAGTGATATCAGGGATAGGGGAAGGGAGAGAGAGAGGGAGGGAGGGTATCATGTAATGAGCAAGGAGTGCTATAGGTGTTTTCAGATCATTTCGTCTCATTTAAGGCTTCCCAGGTAGCACTAGTGGTAACAGCCCACTTGCCAGTGCAGTAGACAAAAGAGATGTGGGTCAGTCCCTGGGTTGGGAAGATCCCCTGGAGTAGGATATGGCAACCCACTCCAGTATTCTTGCCTGGGAAAATCCCATGGACAGAGAGGAGCCTGGCGGGCTACAGTCTATGGGGTCGCAAACAATCTGACACAACTGAAGTGACTTAGCACTTCTTATTTAACCCTCCTCAGAACGCTATGAATTAAGTAGTCAGATATCATCGTTCTTTAAAAAATTTGTAAAGAAACTAAGGCTCAGAGAAGCTACATGACTTGACAAAGGTCACAGGACCAAAAGCAGGAACAAATCCTGAGCTCCTGTGTTTTGGGGTAAAATGCCACCTGGGAGTCATTCAAGGAGAATGTGGGGACTCCGAGGTTCTCCGATGCAAGTAGGCGGCCTTGGAATGACCTAGGAGTGTTTGATAAAAATACATATTCCCGGGCCACTATCTAGAGGGACTGAATGAGCCTCTCCAGAGATGGCTCCTGGGAGCTGGTACTCCTAACCCTGCTCCAGCATCTACTGATATACAGCCAAAGGTGGGCACAGCTGCATGTGTGTCCTGTGACCCAGCCACCTTTCTCTTGCCTTCATTCATTTCCTTTTATCCCCCTGTCTGTTTCCCAGTTCCCAGGGGTTTTGTGGGGTTCACACTCTCAGAATAAATTCCCCTGTTAAAACTCCATAAAAGATCTCAACCCAGGCATTATTGGGCATCTCCCTGAACATTAGGGAGGGCAGGGGATTGGTGGTAATGATCTCGATTGAGTGTCTCTGAGCCAGTGAAACCACACAAATAACCATTGAGGGCACTTAGCTGTTAGAAAGAAGCCAACACTTTTTTCAGTCCTCTCATCCTGACCAGAGAGCTATTCGCTTTCTCTGTGAAACATGCCTTCTAGCTGTTTTCTTTGACGAACGTGGTGGGTTTGTGTAGATGCAGTGGAGCGCTGTGAGGCCCCCCACCAAGTGGCCTCTGCATGGGACTTGGAAGGGCAGGAGCTGAGGCTGAACTGGCGAGAGACAACCACCCACTGCTCCCTACATGAGCCCCCATCTGTGGAATTGCTCTGCTAGCCACACCTCCATAAAATGGGTACAGATTTGAGTCTGAATTTCAAAAACTTCAATTAGGACTCCTAGTAAGCTTTTCTAGCAGACGACCTTGCCCTGAGCACCCTTAGGAACCTAGAGCAATAGCAACAAAACAATAAAACAAATAATTTCACAATTTGTATGGAAATACAAAAAACCTCGAATAGCCAAAGCCATCTTGAGAAAGAAGAATGGAACTGGAGGAATCAACCTGCCTGACTTCAGGCTCTACTACAAAGCCACAGTCAAGACAGTATAGTACTGGCACAAAGACAGAAATATANAAAAAAAAAAAAAAAAGCAGAAACTGCTTTAAAAGTTTCTCCACCTCCTACTTCTGAATACTTGGGAGCAACAACTCTGCTGAGGTGGGAGATGTGTGCAGGCCTGTGACTCTCTGGGGCTAAGATTGGAGGTAGGGTAGCAAAGAGGCCCAGACCAGGCTCATCCTCAAGGGAGGAGGCACAGTGATGCTGACTCCATTAGCAAGGCTTGCTGGGCCATTTCTCCTCTTGAGTGCATGTGGTCTGTAGCCTGGCTTTGGCCAGAAGCCTGTCCTAGGCATCTGGACCCCCTGCAGTGTGGATTTCATGTGCTCTGCTTATCCTTAGGGCTCCCATGCTGTCTTCTCTGGGCCCTGCCTTGACAGGAATCCCTTTCCCTGGGCTTGACCCACTCTCCTGCCCATCTTGCTCCCTGGATTCATCCTTTGTAGCCAGTACTCTTCTCTGTGGGTTCAGGTGGTTTGCAAAAGTGTATTTTTTGTGACTTTCCATTGTCCTGAGGACAAAGACTGAATCTTTGACAAGGACAGCTCAAGGTCAGGTCCTACTAAATTAGTGGGGAGAATGTGTGAGTGAGACTGTAAAACAGTCGTAATAACAGCACAGGGAAATGCACATCAGATCGTCTTAGTTCCTCCAGTGCTCAGGGTCTGGGCTTTTACCTGCTGGGCCTTCTGCCTAGAACACAGCCACCACCCGCTGTGTTAACACCTTCCCTCCCCTGAAGCTCAGCTTAGAGATCTCTTCCTCATGCCACCTTCTGTGGCTCCCAGATCAGATCAGCACCACCTCCGTACTTTCATTGCATCTTTTTCTTCATAACACCACTGCTTGTAATTTACCTTTGTTCTCTTCTCTGTGGGGTTTCTAGATGAATATCCATTTCCCTCTGGGGCTTACATTCCACGAATGCAAAGTTTGTGTCTTCCTTGAGCTCTGTGGTGTACAGAGCAGAAGAGACACTTGGTTAATAGTGCTAAGTGATTGAACCCAGGTTTCATGGACTCAGGGATGGGGCTCACTGCCCACACCGAAGCTTTCAGACACAGCCCTCATTGTGTGATTGTCTCTACTCAGAATTCCATAGAGCATATTGTTCTGTTTGCTTTTTATTAAGATTTTGTAATGATAAATAGTTAAAAATGATCCTGAACTCTGTAGACCCTTCTAATTTGTTGGGTTTAACTGCATCAGGCTCAAGGTGACTGACTTTGAGGTGTCCTGAGGTATCATAGGAATCAAATGCCCCGTGTGTGGCCTCTGGACTGCACATGTTCTGAATTGTTCTTTCAGAGTGGTGGTGTTTTGTTCATATTTACGGGAAGAGCTCAGAGGTGCTGAATTAGGGCTTGGCTGGGCTTCTGTTCCTCATGTATCTTAGTCATCGACCGGTGTGGTTTCTTTTAAAGGGCACTAGGTCATGGTGACTTAACCCATCTTAACACTCAGAAACCAGGGATCATTTCCATGGTGACATAGGCCCCTGTGCCATCTCCCAGAAAATACACAGTAGGTGAGTTCTGTGTGACATGGGGCATGACCTGTGTCCCCAAGGAACTGCTTTCTGCTGCAGTGCTGGCACAGCCCCAGGCAAGAAAGTCTGCCCAGCAAAAAACTGTAATGATGCCTTCTGCCTGAGCCCACCCTCTTCCTGTCGCTGCAACAGAAACTGGCAAAGAATCCCTGCTGATCATCAGTATCGCCTGGTCTTTTTTGCAGATCATGACCTGGTAATAGATTATGATACCAAACGTGTGGGTCACCAACAGCATATACAATAATGAAAAGAGATCACATAGAAAAGACCAGATTGTAACATACATGGTGAAAGAAACATTTCTTTCAGGGGTGTGTGTGTGTATGTGTGTGTGTGTGTGTGTGTGTGTGTGTGTGT
>SJYA01001365.1:0-49666 GCA_006410615.1 Neotragus moschatus | reverse complement strand
AAAAAAAAAAAAAAAAGCAGAAACTGCTTTAAAAGTTTCTCCACCTCCTACTTCTGAATACTTGGGAGCAACAACTCTGCTGAGGTGGGAGATGTGTGCAGGCCTGTGACTCTCTGGGGCTAAGATTGGAGGTAGGGTAGCAAAGAGGCCCAGACCAGGCTCATCCTCAAGGGAGGAGGCACAGTGATGCTGACTCCATTAGCAAGGCTTGCTGGGCCATTTCTCCTCTTGAGTGCATGTGGTCTGTAGCCTGGCTTTGGCCAGAAGCCTGTCCTAGGCATCTGGACCCCCTGCAGTGTGGATTTCATGTGCTCTGCTTATCCTTAGGGCTCCCATGCTGTCTTCTCTGGGCCCTGCCTTGACAGGAATCCCTTTCCCTGGGCTTGACCCACTCTCCTGCCCATCTTGCTCCCTGGATTCATCCTTTGTAGCCAGTACTCTTCTCTGTGGGTTCAGGTGGTTTGCAAAAGTGTATTTTTTGTGACTTTCCATTGTCCTGAGGACAAAGACTGAATCTTTGACAAGGACAGCTCAAGGTCAGGTCCTACTAAATTAGTGGGGAGAATGTGTGAGTGAGACTGTAAAACAGTCGTAATAACAGCACAGGGAAATGCACATCAGATCGTCTTAGTTCCTCCAGTGCTCAGGGTCTGGGCTTTTACCTGCTGGGCCTTCTGCCTAGAACACAGCCACCACCCGCTGTGTTAACACCTTCCCTCCCCTGAAGCTCAGCTTAGAGATCTCTTCCTCATGCCACCTTCTGTGGCTCCCAGATCAGATCAGCACCACCTCCGTACTTTCATTGCATCTTTTTCTTCATAACACCACTGCTTGTAATTTACCTTTGTTCTCTTCTCTGTGGGGTTTCTAGATGAATATCCATTTCCCTCTGGGGCTTACATTCCACGAATGCAAAGTTTGTGTCTTCCTTGAGCTCTGTGGTGTACAGAGCAGAAGAGACACTTGGTTAATAGTGCTAAGTGATTGAACCCAGGTTTCATGGACTCAGGGATGGGGCTCACTGCCCACACCGAAGCTTTCAGACACAGCCCTCATTGTGTGATTGTCTCTACTCAGAATTCCATAGAGCATATTGTTCTGTTTGCTTTTTATTAAGATTTTGTAATGATAAATAGTTAAAAATGATCCTGAACTCTGTAGACCCTTCTAATTTGTTGGGTTTAACTGCATCAGGCTCAAGGTGACTGACTTTGAGGTGTCCTGAGGTATCATAGGAATCAAATGCCCCGTGTGTGGCCTCTGGACTGCACATGTTCTGAATTGTTCTTTCAGAGTGGTGGTGTTTTGTTCATATTTACGGGAAGAGCTCAGAGGTGCTGAATTAGGGCTTGGCTGGGCTTCTGTTCCTCATGTATCTTAGTCATCGACCGGTGTGGTTTCTTTTAAAGGGCACTAGGTCATGGTGACTTAACCCATCTTAACACTCAGAAACCAGGGATCATTTCCATGGTGACATAGGCCCCTGTGCCATCTCCCAGAAAATACACAGTAGGTGAGTTCTGTGTGACATGGGGCATGACCTGTGTCCCCAAGGAACTGCTTTCTGCTGCAGTGCTGGCACAGCCCCAGGCAAGAAAGTCTGCCCAGCAAAAAACTGTAATGATGCCTTCTGCCTGAGCCCACCCTCTTCCTGTCGCTGCAACAGAAACTGGCAAAGAATCCCTGCTGATCATCAGTATCGCCTGGTCTTTTTTGCAGATCATGACCTGGTAATAGATTATGATACCAAACGTGTGGGTCACCAACAGCATATACAATAATGAAAAGAGATCACATAGAAAAGACCAGATTGTAACATACATGGTGAAAGAAACATTTCTTTCAGGGGTGTGTGTGTGTATGTGTGTGTGTGTGTGTGTGTGTGTGTGTGTGTGTGTGTATGAGTGTGTGTGTGAGGGAGAGATAACAGGATAACGTTATCTCTTTCTTGGCAGTCAGAAATATCTGATTACCACACATTACAGCATGTTCTGCTTGGACTTTGCAGTGGCATACCACCTCTGCTCTGCTTTTTCTTACAGGTATGCAAAATCCAGTCAGATCAAGACGGTGTCAAGCAGCAAGATATTTTTTAAAGGAAGTAGATTTCGATATAGGTGGGTACCCATGGTTACACTTTGGTGATGGGGTTGGCCTGGGCACAGCCTTTGATGTTAGAATATGGTATTGATACTTGTAAATCAGTGCACTTTGGGCCATACCCCAATTTGGGGGCTCCCTTTCCACTCATCTCTTATGCCCACAGGATCTCTCAAACTCTGTAGTAGTATCCCCTCATGGAGGAGTAGAAGGCATGGATTCTTAGAGTTGGGTCAGACCACTGTGAAGTTTAAAAAAACAAAGTGCTCACACCCCTCCTCTTCCACTCTGAGCATCTGTGCAGATGCTGTGTTTCTGTCTTTTTTGCAGTGGTAAAGTTGCCAAAGAGGTGGTGGAAGCCAGCTCCAAAATCCAGAGAGAACCCCCAGAGGTGCACAGGTGAGTGGGGTGGTCCCCAGGGCTCTGGGAGGTTTCTGGGTGGACAGGAGGGTTTCAAGGCAGACTTCGCCAAATCCACTAGAACAATGAAGGGAGCAAGGGCACTAGCTGCCTGGCCCTAGGTTGTTTTCATCCACGATTCCAGGCACTCCCATCATCCCCCAGGTCTCACTCAGACAAGTCTGGCTGGGCTCCATTCTGGTTACTGGCTCTGCAGGGAGTCATTGCCCTGATTTGGCCTGGAGTATCACATGAACAAGCAGGAAGTGCGTGAGGCGTGGCTGAGCTGGGCTGTCCCCTGACTGAGTCCATCATCCTGTCCTCTTAGAAATGCTCTCTGCCCTTGCCTTTGTTCATCACTCATGGCCAGTCCTCACTGGCCCAACTCCTCCTAGACTATTTCACATGAGGGGGTAGGGTGCCCATCGTTCATCAGACTAATTCCCCAAAGCCACTCAGAGAAATGAAGAACTTAGTCATTATTGGGACAAGGGTGTGCTTCTCTGTTAACATGGCAATATACATAATTCTGAGGAATAATAAATATTCTCTGAACCATGCTGGACCTTTTATCACCACAGTTTACACAGATCATTGTACATCCTAAACTTCAAGCATGCTCCGTATCTAAAGCTGGACATTCTCATCCTGATTTTCCTCCTTTTGAAGGCAAGATCATCATAAGATATATTCTTTAGGAAGTTTTCACACACTAGTGGGCACCAGTCCTTCCTTCCCTATCTTTGAACTTGGACTCTCCATTATGCTCATATTTTTTGCTCAGCCTCCTCTATCTCCAAGGTGATCCAGTGAGCTGGGTACCTCTCACCTGGTCCTTGGGGCGGTCAGGCAGAAGGAGGCCCCGGTCTCTCAGAAGTGTAGCTAAGCTAGCCAGCGTGGGCACCCACGCAGGCAAACAGAACTGCAGTCAGAATGAAATCTTGTGCAGATGGGTACAGAGAATAATTCGTTCCTGGTTTGGGGTGATCCAGCGGGAAGCTTTTCATACTGTTCATGGAGTTCTCAAGGCAAGAAGTGGTTTGCCATTGCAGGGAACCACGTTTTGTGAGATAGGGAAGCCTGGAGTGCTACAGTCCATGGGGTTGCAAAGAGTCAGACACAACTTAGCAACTGAACAACAAATGGGAAGCTGTCACATGCAAGTCTGCAAAGCAGTCTCTCCTGCTTTAAGAAGCAGGAGAAGACTGTAGAGCGAGGGAATCAAGGGCGCCCTGGCTGGGATCCCTTGGAGCAATGCCTGTGAAAGTCTTAGAGTTTACCTGTTTAATGACAATGGTCATTTTTTAAAACATAGCCTTTTTATAGACCCTCCTCTGCCTCCAATTGTGATTACTCAGTGAAGCAAAAGCAAAAAAAAAGAAAAAATAATAGGACATATCATTGGAATGTTTCCAGATTCTTTGGTCTAGAAAGACCTCAGGGATCACCTGGTTCAATGTTTCTATTTTACACATAAGGGAATTTGAGTCTTGGAGACGTTAAATGATTTATCTGAAATCATAAATATTTTGGTGGCACAAGTAAGCCTAGAACTCCAGTGTTGTGCCCCTGAGTCCTGTGCTCTTTTCTCTGTAGCATCTGCTGTCTAGAAAGTCTCTGCATTCTTCTAGAAGCTGGGGGGCAAATCTACCCCAGGGGCTCAGCTTGAGTTTTATTCTTCCAGCTTGGAAGCACGAGTGTTTGATCTTAAAAGAAATACTCGATTCTGGGGAACCCCCTTGAAAGGCACAAACACAAAGTAGGAAAATGTTTTTAACAGTATACTTTCAGAAAGACCTATTCCAAATATGCAAGGTTTTCCAAAAGCCCATAGTTACTGTCTACAGAGGGTTAATGAGATCAGGAAAGAATATTTTAAAACATTTCCCTTTTAAATTTATGATTGCATCATTTGTGAGAATCAAGCCTTCCTAGATCAAGGGTTCTTAAACTGTACCTTGCAAAGGGATCATCTAGGGTTCCTGTTAAAATCAGATTCCGATTCGTGAATCTGGCATTTCTAACGTGCTCCCAGATGATGCCCATGTGGCTAGTTCATGGTTTGCACTTTTGAATAGCCAGACTCTAGATTACTGGTGGAGGAGGTCCTAGTGAAAAGCTTTTCCTTGAGTGGACTGATCCACCAGAGCGGATGAGAAATGAGACAACCACAATTCAATTTATAGTTTTTCTTTTCTGGACTCTCCTAAAATCTCCCAGAATATTACTGCAACCAAGGCTCTGTAGGCCCTTTCAGCACTGATTCGCATGCTCTTTCTTGCTCTTCCACTCCCGTCTCTTAGATGTTTGTGAAAGGAGGCCTCTCTGGCCCTCATTTCTTTGGCAGTCTCTCTCAAACCTCTGACATCACAAGGAAGAACTTGTTTAAAGTAATGATACAAAGTACGCTCTGGGAGGACAAGGCTTGGGCCTATCTTGGTTACCTCCATCTTACCCACCACTTTACACAATGCTTGGTCAAAGTAGGAGGTCAGTAGACATTTGTTGACTGAATGTATGCACTGAGAATGTGGGATGACAGCTTTACCTCTAATTTTCTGAGACTTGAGATCTGTCCGTGGTGCTGCCTTGGGGACCTCGCCCTCCCAGGAAGCAGCACTGTGGTCAGAGCTAGGGTGACGTGTGCCACTTTCAGCAGCCACTTCTTGTTCCTTCCCAGTAGCTGGCTGCAGGGCAGGAAGTTGTTTCTCTGGAACAATTATTGTATTTTCGAATTGTTTTGACCTCTTTGCAGTGGCTGTCAAAAGTGAGAGTATAGTAGTGAGCTCTTTCTGTGGCAGTGCTCAAGGAGCTCTGCTCATCTAGAACAGTGACGATAAGACTTCACTTAGCTTTCTTTCCTCTCCCTTGAGATTCTCCTTTTTAAAGTATAGCCAGTTCTTGGACTTCTACTTCTGTTGATACATGTGTGACATAGAGAAACAGATGCAGACTGAAAACACTATCTTGGGATTTTTCTTTTCTTCAAAAAGAGAAAATGCTCACTCTCATGTTAGCTCACTGATCTTTGCTGTTGACAAGATCCTCAACTGAAACGCTATCAGAAGGCTACTTGGTGAGAATTACTTGCTCATTCCAGGGCCCAGTGAAGTAGAGGGCTGTAGCTCAGAGTTCAGATTCGACTCCTTAAACCACCTGGCCATAGCGCCTCCACCAAGAGATTCCCAAAAACAGCACTCGTACCTGAAATGAGCAACAAGCAAGGAGTCATGAATGGGTCTAATCTTGGCTTTGTTGCTGTGGTATGTGTCCTGCATAAGTCAGTGTCTCAGATCATCAGTTTGTTCATCTATACAATGAGATTCATGTATCCCTCCCCAACTTCTAGGTTTTCTTATGGGCATTAAAATTATGAAGTGCAATAAAAATAAGGTGGTGATATTATACTGCTTATCCAAAAATGGGATGCTAGAATCTGACAGACACGTTCACACTAAAGTCTCTTCAGATGGAGCTTTTGCTCACAGGCCAGCACTTTTTGTTCCAAGGAGTGCTGGCCTTAACTTAACAAACCTTGTATCTGTTGCTCAATATCATGCCATCATTTTTTGAAGCCACTCTTAGAATATATTTTCAGTTCCCGAAGGAAACTTTTCTTCTCAGTAGAATCCTTACAGCAGTTTCACTCAGAAACTGTTCTATGGAGAATGCTCATGAGTAGGCTGCAAAGCAGGCCTGGCACTTTGGCAGAGTCTGCTGGCAGGTGGCCTCTGAGAGTGGGGGGCCACAGCACAGACGCTCACCTGATAGGGAAAAGAAGAGCCTCCCTAAAGGCTCGCTGCGGGTCCCTCCTGGTTGTGATCTACAGTGTGATTTCTGGAGGAGGAGAACCTTTGTCAGTTCAGCTGGTATGTGTGTTCAGAAATGGATGATTCGGAATTAGTTTGTGCAAGAATGGAAAATGGGCTTTTCAGAGGTCAGAAAACTGGATAGTCTGCACACACAGCATGTGCTTTGCAGAACTAAGACTGCAGTCATGAGAGCCACAGGGCAGATAGAAACCCCATGAAAATCTCAAAAAAAGAAAAAAAAAACAACCTTCTACAATAAAAGAAGCCTTCGCTCATGGTGATTGTAATCGCCCTCTTACTCCTCCCTTCCTTTCTTCCCCGGTGAGGAATCCCTGCTTCCCCTTCTTTTCCTATAGACCACTGCACGTGCCAGGACTTATCAGACGTTACCTTCCCTGGGAGGTCTTTCCTGGCTCTCCCCTCACTCACAGCAGGATCAGGTGCCCCTTTCTGCTGTCCCCCTGGACCCTTGGCCATCTCCCATGAGATGTGTGCTTTTCTGTGTAGCACACAGAAGGAGTCATGGGATGAAAACAGTGGCCAAGACCAGGGCTTTAAACAAAATGAAGTAGGATGGAAAGGAAGACATAGAGTCTCACACATAGTAAGACTACTGCTGGTACAAGAAACACTTGAGCTATGTCTTCCTGTATCTGTGTGTGCATGTGTGTGTAGAGCGTGCATGTGTGCTAAGTAGCTTCAGTAGTGTCTGACTCTTTGCGTCCCTCTGGACTGTGGCCCACCAGGCTCCTCTGTCCACGGGATTCTCCAGGCAAGAATACTGGAGTGGGTTGCCATGCCCATTTCCAGGGGATCTTCCCAACCCAGGGATCAAACCTGCATCTGTTATGTCTTCTGCATTGGCAGGCAGGTTCTTCACCACTAGTGCCACCTGGCCTGGTATGTGTGCAGAGAGATGATATCAAATGTATCTCTGTAATGTGAGTCTTGGTCCAAAAAGTTTGAAAATCATGGTTCTGGGGAGTGAGTAGTTTAGGATGAGGACCATGGTTCCCCAAAAAGATACATGCATATCAGCTGCAAAATAAAGGATTGTAGAATGAGATAATGACAAGAACTCCATGGCTAAGCAAGTCCTTATAAATTTCCTTTTCAACCAGTGGCAGCTTTTAACTCTAGATGCTACCAGCTTCTTCTCTGTCTGGCCCTGATGCCTAACAGAAATGCCTAGGCTATTAAGGCAATCCCATCAACTAGCCTGGAGAACACCCATGCCAGACTGAAAGGCCAACATAATGCCAAGTTTACTTCAGTTTCAAACTGAGCACCCCTTAACAAGATGGCAAGAGAGGTGCTAAAGGGCACATGAGAATGGATAGGTCAGTCTCTGCCTTAGAAAAGGTGGGGCTGATTAATACACCAATAATTACAGGGCAACAAATATAACAATTCTGAGTTGTGAAAGAAGGGACACTAGAGTGAGAAGCAAGGGGGAGAGGGAGTTAGTGGTGAAGGCAACCCAGGAGGGCTTCAAGAAGGAGACATTTGACATCATCTTTGAAGGATGGGTTGGTGTTAATTTGGACAGGAAATATGGAGATGGGAAGGGTGCTGAAACACCCACCAGAGGCACCCACCTCTTTGTCAGGGCAGACAGTGTAAATGGGCTGCCTGGCTAACCTCCAATAGTTTTGGTGAGACAACCTACACAGTTTTCTTGCCATCTGCTCCCTGTTGCAGCTACCAACACACATGTTCTCCTTTCAAAAGGAGAAGGTGGAGCTTCATTCTGTGGCTGCTTGGTAAGTAGGGTGTGAATTTGAATGGGAATATTAAATATAGATAGTAGATGTTGGACATCCAGCAACACCAAAATAGCTCTCAGCTGTAGATGGCCTGTGCCATCTTCTGGGCAGTTTTTGTTTTTGTGGGTTTTAGTGGTGGTTAAATTACTTTGAATCATGCCCTCCATTCACTTTTCTGCATATCTAGTTCAGTGATACCTTCTCTTGTATATTTCTCTTTCCCATGTCTTTTTTCAATGCCTTGTCTTGTCGCACAGCATGTCCAAGTCTGAGGACATATGGGGAAAGATATTTTCTTTCACTGTGTTGCATTAGCACACATGGACATTAGAAGACATGTCAGGACCTTAAGGATAAAAAGGGCTGTGTTTCATTTTTACCACCGGCCTAATGCACTGTGTGAGTCTAGAGACAGGGGCCAGCTTGGGTAGTCAACTGAGACAGAGGGGCCAGTGTTCCTGATGGAAACCAGTTCCCTCTGGCTTGTATCTGTTTTCAGAACAAATATTTCTCAGAGCCGCAGCTCCCATTCCTTGAACAAGCAGCTCATCATCAACATGGAGCCCCTGCAACCCCTGCTGCCTTCCCCCAGCGAGCAGGAAGAAGAACTTCCACCAGGTGAGGGTGAGTATGCTTCTTTCCAAAGGCCAGCAATTGCAGGCTTACCCTGGAGGAATGAGGGAGGCATCAATCCTGGGCACCTTGGGTAATGTTTTGGGGTCTAGGTCAAAGTGAGTCATAAACTGTGTTTTTAGTAAGTAAACTATTCACATCTGGAAGGCTGTGTTATCCTGAGAGTTCTATCAGTTTTTCCCAGAGAGAGTTCACTGGTACAAAGCATTCCTAAAAAATACGTGTTAAAGAAGTAATGGTGTTAGACCTGTATCCAATATGGTAGCCATTACCCATGTGTGGTCTTCCCAGGTGGTGCTAGTGGCAAAGAGTCTACCTGCCAGTGCAGGAGATGCAAGAGACACAGGTTCGATCCCTGGGTCAGGAAGATCCTCTGGAGTAGGGAAATGGCAACTCACTCCAATATTCTTGCCTGGAAAGTTCCACGGACAGAGGAGCCTGGCAAGTTACAGTCTATGGGACCACAAAGAGTCAGATTTGACTGACCACATGTACAAGCACCCATGTGTAGCTATTTAAAACTAACTTAACATAATTTAAAATAAAAAATTCAGCTCCTCAGCCATATTAGCTAGATTTCCAGTCCTCAGTAACCACATATGGCTAATGGCTACCATCTCCATCCTTCCAGAAAGTTCTACTGGCATGTTCTTGGCTATAATCACAATTATACTAGTGGTTATAAAAAATTCTTCATAAATATCTCTACACTAGTCATCCCCTTTCTGCCTCAGTGCTTTTACACCCCCTTATTCCCTTTTCCACTGGGCCTTGTCTGACAGTTTTAATACAAGTTAAATATAAAGGGTCGACTTTAGCCCCAAAGTTGTTATATTTGTAAATGATATAATATATATGCTTCTAGGTTTCTTTTTTTTATTTGTAAGAGCTTTACTTACTTCAGAGAAGAATCTTACCCCACTGCTTGCTGCACACACCTGGTGACGCAAATTTCACTCTCATTAATTTCAAAGTAAATTTTTAAAAATTCATATAAGATAGCATTATTAGAACCATGAACCCAAACATAACAAGCTTTTCCTTAACTTTATGATGACATTTAAAATCTGGATACTGGGCAATTTCAAGAGGGTGGGTCATTCTGTCCCCAAGAGATGAACTTCACCTGCAGTTTTAATTCAAGAATCCCTTCCTTAGGGGGAAATTCTTCAGCCCATAATAAGAACATGACTTGGCATATGACCAACCCAGACAGCATATTAAAAAGCAGAGACATTACCTTGCCAACAAAGGTCCATCTAGTCAAGGCAATGGTTTTTCCAGTGGTCATGTATGGATGTGAGAGTGGGACTATAAAGAAAGCTGAGTGCTGAAGAATTGATACTTTTGAACTGTGGTGTTGGAGAAGACTCTTGAGAGTCCCTTGGACTACAAGGAGATCCAACCAGTCCATCCTAAAGGAGATCAGTCCTGGGTTTGTTGGAAGGACTGATGTTGAAGCTGAACCTCCAATACTTTGGCCACCTGATGTGAAGAGCTGACTCATTGGAAAAGACCCTGATGCTGGGAAAGATTGAGGGTAGGAGGAGAAGGGGATGACAGAGGATGAGATGGTTGGATGGCATCACCGACTTGATGGACATGGGTCTGGGTCAACTCTAGGAGGTGGTGATGGACAGGGAGGCCTGGCGTGCTGGGATTCATGGGGTTGCAAAGAGTTGGACACGACTAAGAGACTGAACTGAACTAAACTGGGCATGTAAATATCCATGGGAGAGGTGATAGCAATTGATTCATACTGAAGTGTAAGGGATTTTAGTAACTCTTTCCCCAAAAGGAATTTTCAGGGTTGGAATCAGGACTGGGCAACTGGATGCCACAAATTCTATGAGTAGAAGGAAAATGTACAAAATACAAAGGATGGTGGCCTCTGGAGACATCTCTATCCCCATCTTGGACATAGCATGATAATAACGAGAACCGTTTGTTATAATTTGCAATAAGGAGTTCATGATCTGAGCCACAGTCAGCTACTGGTCTTCTTTTTGCTGACTGTATAGAGCTTCTCCATCTTTGGCTGCAAAGAATATAATCAGTCTGATNGTCTCTGCTTTTGAATATGCTATCTAGGTTGGTCATAACTTTTCTTCCAAGGAGTAAGCATCTTTTAATTTCATGGCTGCAATCACCATCTGCAGTGATTTTGGAGCCCCCAAAAATAAAGTCTGACACTGTTTCCACTGTTCCCCATCTATTTCCCATGAAGTGATGGTACTGTGAAATTCAAAATTATAATTCCCACAGGGAACATAGCTGTGTTCTTGATACCTTTATATTTTAGTTACTATTTTAGAGTCATATCCTGCTTCCTATGTCTTGTCTTTGTGTATCAGGTAGTGGAATTTAGATATTCCATAGGGATGAGTACATAATTTCATAATTTAATAGATTCAAATATCTCTGATATATAAAGAGAAGAGAGGCAGAGAATACAGCTTTCAACAAAAGTGCCTCCACCTTTGTGGATGGGCTCTCTTTCTGGGCAGATACAGTGTGATGAATTTAGTTTTAGCCTTGTATTGTGATATTTTAGCACTTTTTATATCTCAGCAAGAGCCAAACCAAGCAGCAAAGACATGTTGAGGAGCCCAGGCATTCAGTAATTGTGGCCCACAGGCTTAGTTGCTCTGTGGCATGTGGGATTTTCCTGGAGCAGGGATCAAACTGGTGTCCCCTGCTTTGCAAGGCGGATTCTTAACCACTAGACCACCAGGGAAGTTCTGACAGTCTCTGTTTTTCCTGGAACTTCAAGATTCCCAAAGATAGCTGGGGAGAACACTGTTGCCCAGATGAGCTCAGTGGTGTTCTGGGTGAGAACATGTTACCCCAGCCACTCAAACGACAGCTGGAGGATCAGCTGTGAGCCTGGCTGTGTCTGAGTAGAGAAAAAACAAAATCAGTTCCTAGACATCACTAAGCAACAGAAACGTTTTCAGTGTCACCCCAAAGTTGCTTGGTTACAGGATCCCAGTAGATTAGTGCTGTGGAAAGCTTGAGATGAACAGAGCAAACCATTTGAAAAGTGCCCCTTAGAGTTTATGAAAATTTCCAAAGAAGCAAAAATTCAGAGGGGGAATTTTTCTAGGTGAAAATGACATTTTCACATGAATAAGGTCCCCACAGTGCAGGTAGCAAAATGCTTGCATGTTGTATTAGTAGAGTGTATTTTTTATTAAGGAAAAAAGATTATGGTAGAGGAGGGGAAATGCATTGCGGGCCACCAGAGCGATGGTACAAGTTGGCATAGTTCAACAGGCAGGAAGCCATGCTTTCATCTTCTTGATAGATACAACTAATAAGAGTAGAAGAGGTTTGACATCCTCTTGCTGGCAAAACAGAAGCACAGTGGAGACACCAAAGTTTCCATAAAGGAGTGCCTTGCAGGTAGCAATGTGGTTGGTTTGATGGTGGCTTAAACCTGCATTTGCGTATGATTGTGAAAAGTATCCATGTCACAGAATAGATGGGAATTAAGTAGATGGTAAAACTTATTCTCCCAAGCCACCCCTTAGCTCTGTTCCTGTGTGTGTTTGTGTGTGTAAATGCACGTATATGTCATGGATGTGACTGTGTGTGGGCAGAGGGGGAAGAGGGATGTTTTAAGGGTTATTTACAGTGTTTGGCCCTAACCATAAGTGATTTAAGTTGGCATCGTTGAAATTCTAAAAAAAAATCTATATGTGAACCTGTGAAGGCATTTTGAGCATATAAAAAAGTACAGTTCTCAGCCATCAAGAATGCCATACTCGTGACCACCCGACTCCACCCTAACACTTAAAAGGTGACCCACGGGGCCAACTGTGTTCTCTATGTGCAGGTCTTTCTGTACCATACCAGGCAGAGCCTCACATACCCTACACAGTTGTTCCAATCCCATCATTGCTGGAATGTCTAACATCCCAAGGCTGCCATGGTTACACTGCCTCCACTGAGTCTGGTCTCCTCCCTGCTTATCTGATATGAAACTTCCTCTCCCTCTTTTATTCCTTTATAGAGTTCCCTGGCCAGGGCTGAAACGGATTTCCTCAGTGTGTTAGTGTCTCTCTTCCATGCCATTTCCCACCGTGTCCTAAGTGATTTCTTCCTTTTGGCTTAGGGTATATATCAGGATGTGCACTATGAGTGATGCAATTATCTATCAGAAGTTTCTTTTACGTTTCATCGAACACCAGGAACTGTTTATAAATCCAATGGACTCACCTTTCCCCTTATAGTTAGTGCTACCTGGTGATAGACAAGTTATCACAGGCTCTTGTCCCTGCTGTTGGGTTTGGGGTTTACTGTTTGTTTGTATTTTCTTATTATAAAACTAATTCATCATCTTCTAGAAAATCTGGACAGTACAAAAAGGCATGAATAAGCAGAAAAAATTACCTCCCAGATTGTCCCACCTCTTAGAGGCAATCAATGTGTTAACAGTTTTCTTCCGTATCAATTTTAATGCCATTTCAGTCATCCTGTGTGTGCAGTTTTTAAAATTCCTGCTTTGTTTGCTTAATGTTGAAAGCATAAGTGCATGAAAATGTATCATAAATTGAACTATAGGTCAAACAATGAATTGGGAGCATATTTAATTCAAATATGGACAAATGGGTTAACATCCTGAGTTAGAACTCACACAAAATACTGTTTTAAGCATCTTTTTGGCATTGCACAGGTTTGGACTCTCCCAAACTTTTCCATGTTGTGGCCCCAGTCTCCCACTGCTAATCAGCAGAGAGCAGCCAAGCCTGCTTCTACAGGAGCTAGGAGCCTCAGCAGAGCAGAGGTCAGCTTCTGGTTTTATTTATAACTGCAGAGCAAAATTTCAGAATTCCTTATCACATTTATTGAATTCGAAAAGTTTGAGTCGGCAACTCCTCTAGGTAGGAAATGCCGAGAGCAACTCAGGGGAAGAAATAAAAGCCTGAGCGAGCTCTGCGTATTCACTTTTGCAAGCTCTTCAAGGCTTCCACCTTCCCCACTTTGTACTTTTCTTTGGAGTTTCTGTCATCTTTGGAACTTTGGTTTCTGGTATCTTCTGATGAATTACGTAATCGTAAGTTCATTTCACTTGAAAGAGATCTTTGAAATTTGAAGTGTTTACGTTGCTGGAAGGAAGCTAAGTGCTTGGTTCCTGGTGCAATTTAAGTGTTTTTATCTTGCCAGGATTTTGTATTTTTATATCATACGATGCCAACAGTGTGTGCATCATCTCAGTTCTGTAGTTGGCTAAATCCCTTAAATCGTTCATTTTAAGACATATCCTACTCCTTGGCATAAACACAGCAGGGGTGTGGATAGCTGTTCTGTTTCTGCACTAATGCCTTGCAGCAGAGAGAAACAAAAGCTCTGGTCTTGGCTCATCCACCTTTGGGAGCCTCATATTCTTCGTCTCTAAGACAAGAAGATAAGACTTGAGCACCACTCAAATGATTCCTAGCTCTAAATCCTTCCGTTCTTTTGCCTAATGTCAAGGTCAAATTCCTGGACTGTGGTTTGAGGTCTTTCACAATGAGAATGGGAACTTGGAGACAAATATTTTTAATAGCTTTTGGAGGTTAGAAGGAATGTTAAGGATGTTTTAGCCCAAGTGTTGGCAAACTGACTGGTAGCCCATGGTCTCTTTTTTTGGGAATCTACAGATGAGAAAACCCAGAGAGAGGACACGGTTTGCCCAGAGTCACGGAGCTAGGTATGTCTGGGTTTGGGGTCAGGTTCTGATGACCAGATTCCTGGCTTGGGTGTCTTGCATGACGTCAAACACATCTTAAACAGTTCGACTTCTTGTGAAAACAGATCCGTTAACTAGGGAACTGCATTTAGTTTTCAATCATATCAAATGAATTATCAAAAGAGACATCTTACTCTATGTCAGTGTAGGGAACTTGTTTGAGTGGTAGGAAGAGCTGCTGCGTACTCAAGGCAGGGTTTGAGCGTTTGGTTCAGTCACAGCCTGCCAGGACCCAGTGTCTCCTCAGAAACGTCCATCCCACTGGGAACATTGCCTCCCCGGGGCCCCCAGGGTGGGAAGGTTGTGGTCAGAGGTGCCGACCAAACAGAATTCCTGATAGAGCCAGGCTGCAGGGCAAACAGCCTTTGTGCAGGAAGGCTGTCTCCCTCTGGGAATCCTGTTCTGATTTTTAAAACTGAATCTGTTAAATAAAGAATAGCTCCCTCCAGGCCTAGTTCTAATTACTCATTGTCTTGTGCTGAGAATCTTTGTCTTATTAGTGAAAGCAGTTCAGTGCGGAGCTTCCCACATCACCGCTCCTGCTCAGGTTGGCTCTTGGCTGCCGCACTAAAGTATTAATAATTAATTGCTTTAAAAGCTTCAGCTGGGGTAAAAAAAAAATATCAGTCAAGTGTCCCATGAAGTAATTCAGTCGTGCTCCTTGAGGGTTGGGATATGAGCCAGGCAAGAGCGTCAATGTGCACAGCTGTGACAGCCAGTGTGGTCTGTGACAGGCAAGATATTCTGCTTTGGCATTTGGACAGGAAAACACTCCCACCACCATCTCTAAGAAACCGCAGGAGAAGAAAAGCAAAGATATTGCTAAGCCATTGTCATTAGAAAGCAGAGGCTATAATTTTCTGGATTCCCAGTCAGCGTGGGATTCTGCTTTTATTAGCGGATTGGTGGTGAGTGTTAAGTAAATACGCTTTATGATACCCAGGCTGACATGAAGGCAGCAGCTCATAGAATCTCTCTTCCTCCCTTCTTCTTCTGTTAAGACCTGGTGCCAATTATGTGAAAGAAAGTGTCGGGCAGTACAGGCTAGTTCCACTCTTTTAGGTAGGTCTGGGACAGTATGGGCAGGGTTCAGCAAAGAGGCTCTGGTCGGTTGGCACAAGACTGGATGTTGGGCATGTCCTCTGGGGTGCATGCCCAATGCCATCTGCAAAGTAGGGCAGCCTTCCTCTTGGTTTGGCTGATGGAGAACTGGAGGCCCTGCAGCCATAGCTCCCAGACCATGGGTTACCCCAGGGGCCCACTGGGGTGGAGGAAATGACTATTCAGACTTCTAGGGATTCAGCTTTTATCACCTCCTCAAACAATTTCTATTGTGTAGATTTTATAAAGCTTATAATACATCAAGAGAGCTATACACAGAACTTCTCTGGTGGTCCAGTGGTTAAGAATCCACCTTGCAATGCAAAGGTCATGGGTTTGATCTGTGGTCTGGGAAGATCCCACATGCCACGGGGCAACTAAGCCTGTGAGCCACAATTACTAAAGCCCACACGCCTAAAGCCCATGCTCCATAAGAGAAGCCACCGGAAAATGCACTGCAACTAGAGAGGAGCCCCCCTTCCACAACTAGAGAAAACTCCATGCAGCAACGAAGACCCAGCACAGCCAGAAATAAATGAATAATTTTTAAAGAATTGATAGCTGTACATGTATCTGATTTATAAATACTCATTTTTTTCTTAAGTATGAGCAAACATATTCCCCCAAAAATAGGTTTGGCTATAGCTGCTCTAGATCTTACTGATGAGTCCACCAAGAATAAAATGAAGGGCTTGTTTTTGAAACTCTGAAATCCCTGTTCATGCCAAAACTCCAGATTCCTAAAATAGATGCGAGATCTATCTGCTCTAGTTACAGTGGTGACATGCCGTTTTACATACTTTCGATCTTCCACGCTAGTAAACCAGGGTGAGTCACCCAAGCACAGTCTAGACTTTAGCCAGGCTCTTCGGTAGATGCTGTGTCACTCTTGCTGAATTGTTCTGTGGTTGCCCAGAGTCCCCAATTTACATGAGTGCTGGACTCTGCTTTCTTTTTGTCACTGTTGTTATTGCTTCAACATCCTTCACATTCTTTTATTAAGATTTATTTTACTGAAGTATAGTTGATTTACAGTGTTGCTAATTTCTGCTGTACAGCAAGGTTATTCATTATACATATATATATATATATTATTTTTCATTTTTTCCATTCTGGTTTAGTACAGGACACTGAATGTACTTCCCTGTGCTATACAGTAGAACCTTGTTGTTTATCCATCTTATATATAATAGTTTCCATCTGCTAATCCCAAACTCCCAATCCATCCTGCACTCCACCACAAGTCTGTTCTGTATGTCTGTGAGCCTGTTTTGTAGATAGGTTCATTTGTGCCATATTTCAGATTCCACATATAAGTGATATCATATGGTATTTGTCTTTCTTTGTCTGACTTAGTTCACTTAGTATGCTAATCTCTAGGTTAATCCATGTTGCTGCAAATGGAATTATTTTGTTCTTTTTTATGGCCAAATAGTGTTCCATTACATTTACATATGTACCACATCTTCTTTATCCATTCCTCTGTTGATGGACAGCTAGCTTGTTTCCATGTCTTCACTGTTATGAATAGTGCTGCTCTAAGTATATGGGTGCATGCGTCTTTTCAAATAATATTTTTGTTCAGATATATGCCCAGGAGTGAGATGGACTCTACTTTCTGAATGTATGCAGGACACAACCTTAGTGGGGATCCTCTGGTAGAAAGAGCATTGGATAGAGATTTTAGAGGGCTGGAATTCATTCATTCACTTGATAAGTATTTACTTCTTTTCTGGAACATGCTGGACACTGGCAGTACCTGGATCTTATTTAAAAACAAGGTGAAATGGCTTCTAAGTTTCTTCCACACTCTGTCCTTCACTGGTGCTTCCCCACATTCCTGCTCTTCTTAATGACATGTTTTTGGATCATTCATCATTACCTCAGAAAAGAAAAAGTATAAACATCTTTATAAATGTGGCTAATGAAACAGTAAGCATGTGGCACAATGATCTATAAAAGCAGGGTTACATTTTTTTTCTTTTTTTGTAAATTGTAAACTTCCAACATGAAATTGAAAATTGATAGCAACTAGCTTAAAAGGGAATATAAAATGAACACTTCCTCACTTAAAAGAGCCCACACATCCTTTAATGTCTCCTCCTAGGAAAAAAGTCCAATTTGAAACTTTTTAACCCCCCAGTCTCCACTTCACACAAAAAAATTTTTAATGGGTCAGTGCTCCAGCATTGAGAAATAAATAGGGTTATGAGGATGACCCACATGATAACCTGAACACAGACTGGATTTTGCCATTAAAGGAAGGAGTATCCATGTTAGAAAACAGAAAATGGCTCTTATGATCTCTGGGCTCGTCAGTTCCTGCCTGAGCCCCTCTGCTACAGCTGCGTGATTTGATCTCTAAATGCACTTAGCTCCACCCCTGACTCCAGGGCCAATCCCACCCTACTCTGCAAGGGGGTGAATAAGATGAAGCCCAGCTCTGTGGCACAGAATGCGAGTCTTGCTTTCTCTTGTTACCTTGCCTGATCTTCTCCTAGTCCATATGCCAGCCTTGCTCTCTTCCTTAGTCCCTACCCTGGTGCTAGCCCTGGTAATCTGTGCCTCCAGGACCTTGAAGGCCCGTCTCCCTGAGGCTGGACTGTGCTTTGCTGGTAGACAGCCTGCATGGAGCTCTCTTCCTGTGTCATCTCTCAGGGCAATGTTCTATTCTTCCCCAAAGCACTTTTTCCCAGCACTGGCCCCATCTTGAGTAGATGGGTCTGATTTTAAATGCCCATCTTCTCTGGTTAATTTTCTCCCACTGGCCAGTGGTGTGTCATGAAATACAAAATTGTCAGGTCCATCAGCAAAATCCTATTCACTTTCAAATACACCCCGGAATCATGGCCACTGCATCATACTGGCTGCAGGCACGCTTGTTTCCCTCAGGAGATAACAGTAGCTCTGCTTCTGCACTGGCCCCCTGCCCCCACCCATGTTTTCCACACAGCAGCCAGGGTGATCTTTTACAAGTGGAACTTGTATCTAGTTAGGTTCAAATCTGAGCTCTTCACTTTGGCCTCTGAGGTTCATGCTTGGCCCTCTACGCACCCTTAGACCATTTTCTACTGCTTTCCTCTTGAATCTCTGTGTTCCTACCACGCTGGTCCTCTTAGTTTGTGGCCACCACAGAGTCTTTGAACAGCTGATATATCTACCTAGAAGGGTGTCTCCTTTGATCTTTGCATGATTGGCTGTTTCTTTAAGTCTTACCTCAAGTTTCAGCTCCCTGGAAACCCTAAGTACCCAATTCTGAGTGGTTCTCTAAACCTAAGAGAGAACCATTTGTTCTCTCTTATGCCACCACCTTGTTTGATTTTCATCAGAGTGTTTAGCATTTTTAAGCACTTTCTAATTTACTTATTTGTCCTCCTGTTTGTTGACTGTCTTCCTTAACTAAACATCAGCTCCATGATAACAAAAACTTTGCCTGCCTTATCCCCACATTATACCCACCACTTAGAGATGTTCAGATACAGAGTAGGGTCTAAATTAATGCTTGCCAAATTAGTGAACAAATGACTGAATGAATTCTAAATGCAGCTAGGACAGCTTTTGTTTATGTAAAAGAAAGTCTATAAGGAGAATGATTTCCTAGGATTAGGGTTTGCAAGAAGTCAAACATGTTTTGTTTTGTTTTTGTTTTTAATCTGAAATCAAAAGTCATAGTATATATAGTCATTGTAAAAAATTTGGAAAATACAGAAGCCACAAATCCAAAATTTAAAAGGAATCTGAAATTCCTTATGTTCAAACTGTGGTATTCTTTGTTTTCGTTCAGTCACTAAGTCATGTCCAACTCTTTGCGACCCCATGGACTGCAGAACACCAGGCTTCCCTGTCCTTTACTATATCCTGGAGTGTGCTCAAATTCACGTCTGTTAAGTCAGTGATGCTATCTAACCATCTCATCCTCTGCCTCCCTCTTTCCTTTTGCCTTCAGTCTTTCCCAGTATCAGGGTCTTTTCCCATTAGTCGGCTCTTCGCATCAGGTGGCCAAAGTATTGGCACTTCAGCTTCAGCATCAGTCCTTCCGATGGATATTCAGGGTTCATTTCCTTTAGGATGCACTGGTTTGATCTCCTTGCTGTCCAAAAGACTCTCAAGAGTTTTCTCCAGTACCATAGTTCCAAAGCATGTTCTTTGGTGCTCAGCCTTCTTTATGGTCCAATTCTCACATCTGTACATGACTACTAGAAAAACCAAGAAGCAAGAACTAAAATCCTACAGCCTTCAGAATGAAAACCACAGCCACAGAAAGCTAATCAAAATGATCACGTGGATCACAGCCTTGTGTAACTAAATGAAGCTATGAGCCATGCCATGCAGGGCCACCTATGACAGACAGGTCATGGTGGAGAGTTCTGACTATACATGGTCTGCTGGAGAAGGGAATGGCAAACGACTCCAGTATTCTTGCCTTGAGAACCCCATGAACAGTATGAAAAGTCAAAAATAATTGTGGTATGAATCTATATAATCCATCTATATATTTTTAATAAATATCAGAATACACTAGATGTACTGTTTTGTAATCTGCTTTTTCACTTAAAATATAACATATCTCTGTGACATTAAATAGGCCCCTACAATTTTAATTTTTTATTTATCTTTATTAAATTATAGTTGCTTTACAATGTTGGCTTAGTGTCTACTGTTTTTGAATTTTTTTTGAATTTTCTTCCCATTTAGGTCACCACAGAGCATTGAGTAGAGCTCTCTGTTCTTATTAGTTATCTATCTTATAAGATAGTAGTGTATGTATGACTATCTCAATCCAAATTCATCCCACTCCTCCTTCACCCTTGGTATCCATACTTCTGTTCTCTATGTCTGTGTCTCTGTTGCTGCTTTGCAAATAAATTCATCTATCTCATCATTGTCTCAGTTCAGTTCAGTCACTCAGTCGTGTCCGACTCTTTGCAACCCCATGAATCGCAGCACGCCAGGCTTCCCTGTCCATCACCAACTCCCAGAGTTCACCCAGACTCGCATCTGTCGCGTCAGTGATGCCATCCAGCCATCTCATCCTCTGTTGTCCCCTTCTCCTCCTGCCCCCAATCCCTCCCAGCATCACAGTCTTTTCCAATGAGTCAACTCTTCGCATGAGGTGGCCAAAGTACTGGAGTTTCAGCTTTAGCATCATTCCTTCCGAACAAATCCCAGGGCTGATCTCCTTCAGAATGGACTGGTTGGATCTCCTTGCAGTCCAAGGGACTCGCAAGAGTCTTCTCCAACACCACACTTCAAAAGCATCAATTCTTTGGTGCTCAGCCTTCTTCACAGTCCATCTCTCACATCCATACATATAACCATGTATAAATTTAAGATGCACAGTGTATTGATTTGATACATTTATGTGTTACAAAATGATCACCATAGAGTTAGCTAACACTTCCCTCCCATAGCATAATTATCATTTCTTTCTTTTGGTGAGAATATAAGATCAACTCTTAGCAATATTTAAGTATGTAATATTGCATTATTAGCTATAATCACCATACTGTAGATTAGATCCCCAGATCTTATTAATCTAACAACTGTAATTGTATCCTCTGACAGACATCTCCACATCCCCACTCCCACAGATCCTGGTAACTACCACTCTGCTGTCCATTTCTCTGGAGGTGCCACTTATATTTGATTCCTAAAACCCCTCTTTCTAACCATCAGTTTACATGTCTGGTCTAACTGCATGCCTCTTCCTGCACAATGCCTGGGATCTTCTCACTAAAGGGTGGATGGTTAATGGAAGGGGAGCCATTCTAGCTGAGTTTTCTGTTCCTGACCCTAAACCCTAAGATTACATATAAGCCATGCTATGGAATAAAACAAAAAATTCAGAGTTCTAACCTGCTTCCGCTGAGAACTCATAAGTGCAATGTACATTAGGCTTTTTGTGTCATTTAAGAATAACTTGTTTTTTATATTCTTTGCTCTATTTCTATTTTTTAAGTATGTAA
Source organism: Neotragus moschatus (assembly GCA_006410615.1). Lineage (NCBI taxonomy): Eukaryota > Metazoa > Chordata > Mammalia > Artiodactyla > Bovidae > Neotragus > Neotragus moschatus. Next base: position 28,155 of record SJYA01001365.1, on the reverse strand, counting down.
ACATTTCCCTATTCAAACAGAGTATGCTTATTTTAAACATTTTGTTCAGAAATCTTATAGTTGATTTTAGAGGGTCAGGGACTAAACTCATTCTTAGGAAGATAGAGGTAATAGCCCAGCAATACATCTGTCTTCTCATGAACATGTTTTTTTAACTTCTCTTTCTTTTTTTTTTTTAATGGAAATTCACTTTATTTTATTTTTTATATTTTAAATTATTTATTTATTTTTTATTTTACTTTACAATACTGTATTGGTTTTGCCATACATTGACATGAATCTGCCACAGGCATACATGAGTTCCCAATTCTGAACCCCCCTCCCACCTCTCTCCCCATCAGCAGACGAACGGATAAGAAAGCTGTGGTACATATACACAATGGAGTATTACTCAGCCATTAAAAAGAATACATTTGAATCAGTTCTAATGAGGTGGATGAAACTGGAGCCGATTATACAGAGTGAAGTAAGCCAGAAAGAAAAACACCAATACAGTATACTAACACATATATATGGAATTTAGAAAGATGGTAATGATAACCCTGTATGCGAGACAGCAAAAGAGACACAGATGTATAGAACGGACTTTTGGACGCTGTGGGAGAGGGAGAGGGTGGGGTGATTCAGGAGGACAACTTTTATTTCTTATGGAAAGCTGACTGCTTGGAATGACACGCTCTTTCTTGTTTGTAGATAAGATGCAGGTCCACATCTTATTGGAAAGTTAGGAAACGTGAGGGATTGCGGGAAGTTCTTGGAGCTGTCAGCAGGCCTTGTGATTCTCAGTCTTCAGTGGGTCCTTCATGACTTTTCTGGTTGGCAGAAGAGATTTGGAAATAGAGGCGGAGATGCCCATTTCCTTGTAGCTAGAGCATCTCATGCTACTTCTCAGGCTTTCATAGAGTTCGGGTCATCCTGCCCCTCACCTCACTATGGGTGTCCTAAAAAAAAAAAAAAAAAGAATCCTAGAAGACAAAACATTAAGCTCACTCACTTCAAAAGTTAATACCTTTTCTCAGGAAGCTCTAGAGACGTTTCTAGCATCANTGTATACTATCATGTAAGAATGAAAAGCTAGTCTAGGTTCGATATAGGATACAGGATGTTTGGGGCTGGTACACTGGGATGACCCAGAGAGATGATATGGGGAGGATGATGGGAGGGGGGGCCCAGGGTTGGGAATTCATGTACACTTGTGGCGGATTCATGTCAATCTAGGGCAAAACCAATACAGTACTGTAAAGTAAACAAATAAAATAAAATTAAAATTAAAAAAAAAGTAAACCAGAAAAAAAAAGAAATAAAAAAATGATATTGACAAAAAAAAAAAGTCATGTGTCTTTTAAAATACCATCTATAAAAAAAAAAAATACCATGTATGGGTTATTACTTAAAAACAACATAGAAATGTTTTAATGACAATATATAAACCATAGAAAAACTTTAAAAATCAGTGATTCTGTCCTTTGGGGAAAAAATTGTACAAATTTATAATGAAAAATATATGTATAGTGAAGCTCCCTGGTAGGACTTCAGAAATTTTATTCCTTTGTCTATAAAATGTATTCCTTCCTGCTTCAACATAGAAATAGACATAGAGCCTTCTAACATACATGTAACCCTTCTAACAAATAAGTATATTCTATTTCAGAGTCCTGGCACAAAATTCTGGTGCACTAAAATCAAAAGGAAAAGAAATTCAAAATCCAGAGAGAGAGAGAGATACTATTATTGTATTTGCTTTAAAGAACTCTAAAATAGGAAATATGGATTTATAGAAAAAAGGTATTTGAGTATTTAGAATAATTACTTCTAAATGTTTCAGCTTCAAAAAATATTCACCACAAAAGTCATTTACATAGCAAGTGCCTAAAATTTGCATTTTATTAACAATTTCACAATAATTTGATTTTCACCATAATTAGCTATCTTGCCAAAGAGCTATCCATAGAGCAAAAGAGAGCATTTATAAAGAACATGTAAGTGCTTAATTTAAATGCACACTAGGATTTTGTGATTATTTGGGATTCGGAAAATAGGTCTCTGCCCTGGTAGAAAAATCTTCTTAAAGTTTTTGTTGTTTAGTTTATAAGGAATATGTCAGGAAAGTGTCGCCATAACCCAAAAGTTCAAATTTAGGGAAATATAATTTTGAACTAGTTGCACAAATTTTGAGCGAAGACACATGCCCTTATCTCCTATTACCACCTCACCTCTCAACCCCACTTTTACCCCATCCAATTTAAGGGAATCCCCTACTTACTCATCAAGAACCACCACCCACAGTTAACTTAATCTTAACTTTACTCTTGTACCAACTTACCACTCAGTGAAACTAGAAACTAAGAACAAGGTTAACCAGTTTAAAAAAAAGAAGAGGCTAGTTACACTCAGAAATTTAGGATGAAAACTGAAATTCTCCAATTCACTTCACTATGTCAACTCCATCTAAAAAATGGAGCCACACACATGTACAAAACAACCACCACAAAGTCAAAAATGTTTTACAGTCTCTGCAGACTGTGTGTCTATTTTATTCTCTGTGGCATAGTCTGAACTCAGATGTTTGTACTCTAAAGCTTCTTGACCAGAGGATCAAAATGTGAATTAAATATGAGTTGCTGTTTATTTTAAGTCTGAGTATGGCTCAAATGAAAATACAAGAAACAACAAGCATATGTCCGACAAATTCCCTTGGGTATATATGTATGCTAAATTAATCATGATTTGTATACAACAAAGTAACACATACAACAGGAGTAAACTCATGCATAATAATTTTTAAAATACCTTCATTTACAAACATAACCAATGTAATTTTAAAATAATTCAAAATAGTATTATTTTTAAGTAATTCTACATGGCTGGAAAATATTTTAAATTTAATTTTACCTGTATAATCCATAGAGAAGCAGTAGGCAGGGAACCAGGTATTTTCCAAAGTAAAACTCTTTCAGACTCAAAATGAAACAGGTCCCTGGACAGACAAACCGCTCTGGGGAGAGCCTCCTGCCATATGACATTGAGCACACACACACTTCTGCTTATCTCTGTTCAAGTTGCAACGGTCATGGCTCTGCTCTCCTTTGCCTGTTTTTTTAAAGTCATCCTTAGAAAAGTCTTTCTTAGAAGAGAAGTATTATTTCTTCCCATTTCATTTCTTTATTATTAGTTTAAAACTAGGGGAAAAATAAATTTTCTTCTTTCTCTGAATGAAAAGAACTCAAAATATGTATACTTCATCCTAGTATTCAACATTACCAAGCAGCATAACCTGAAAAGAGTCAGCAACCAAAGTTTTAGGAAAAACAGTCTCTTGTCATTATGCTCATTCCTTTGATAGTATGCACATGTGATCTACTTGAAACACACTTGATTTGTAAACAAACCTAATACAGGTGATGAAAGAATAATCCTTTAGAGCATATCTAAAACCTTTAACTCATTTATCTGAGTCCTGAAACAGACATCAGATGACAAGGACATATGGTCATTCCTGTACCAGACTGTATCTGATGTAATCTTTTATGTCACATTGCCACATGCACTGAGCCATCTTTTCCTTCATCACCAATTGTTTTCATCTTGAATATGTCCTGGCTAAAGAAACCTTAAGAATGGTTACTTCATCTTGACACAACAATTCTTTAGACCTTGCACAGACACAAGAAACAAATTTTTAAATTTTTTATCAGCTGTCTTTTTTTTTCAGCAAACTGAATGGCTGGATAATTTCCAATTTATAAATATAGTAATACTTTCCCAGATTGCAACTACTTTGAGAAAGAAAAGTATTGATGTTTTGAGTGGTTTTATTGGAGTAGTGGGATATTTTGCCACTTTTCTTTCCATGGAATAGGTTTCTCCATGAGATAATTACAAAGTTGACGATACTAAACAATATGATTCTAATCTTCAGTATAACATCAGAAGTATAAACAGTACATAAATTTAAACATTTTGAGCCCAACATCATCTATAATTCTATGAAATGAATGAGAAAGCATCATTACATTCAGCCATCTAGGCGATGCTTCATTACCATAAGCAGATCCCATTACACCACCATTCTGCTAACAGTCAAAAGCTGTTAATTCCCATCAACTTCACCTGTCACTGTTGCTAAGCAGCCCTGTCTTACTTCTGGGGCTCTAATTCTCTTTATCTCAATCTAGGGTACTGACTGGGGAGCTTTCTATGAGCCATAAAAATTTGATATACTTTTTTCCTGGTAATTAAAATGTGCAAATGGCTAAAACATTATGATTGTTTTAAAATGGTAAGCTAAAAATTCCTAATAATAGCTGTCTTAATTTCCACACAACTTACAAGTATGTGGAAATATGGATAGCCATTATCAGATGTCACAAGAAATGATGTTTTGAGCATTTCATAACTTAGTGCTGTCAGCATGGATTTGAGCACCATCATTTTAAGAATAATTGTTTTATTTTTATCCTTTATATTTTATAACTCTTAAATCACAGATATTTTAAGGAAATGCATTTTATTCACAAATAAGAACATAATGAAAAATCCAAATGAGAAAGTAAAAGACAGACAGATGGGTAGATGGCTCTAAAACCTACAGTCCACAGTTAAGTAATTCACCACACCTCAGAAAGCCAGCAGAGTGGTTAAGTGCCAGGCTTTGTGTCAGCAGACAAGGTTTAAGTCATTCCTTAACTGGATGACCTTAAGCAAGTTTTTAAATCTCTCTGATCTCAACTTAAGTGACAAAGGGCCTAGATCAACATCTGGTTTGTGACAATAGCTAGTATGTAAACAGCACTTAATGTCGTCCAGGCATTGTTCTAAATCATGCATTAATAACTTACTTAACCCATACGATAACCCTGTGAGGTATTATCCTCATGATATAGGTGAGGAAACTGAGGTGTGGAGGGTATGTAACTTGACTGCGACCACACACCATACATAACAAAGCCAGGATTCAACCCAAGTAGCCTCACTTAGATTTCTTGTGCTTAACCACCTCCACAGATAGATGATCAATACATGGAAGCAGAATAAGAAAGATCATTTCCAAAAACTAGGTTCATTCTTTCCAATAAAACCAGTCCTGCAGTTTGCCAAATATTTTAGTTCCGAGTTTATAAAAACTCTTTTTATAGTTTATGTTCAATCCCAATACACAGAAAAATTAGATAAGGAGGATGAAAGGGATAATGTCTAAAGTCATTGTGATACCTTAAAATGAGTGTTGCACTAGCTATTTAAGCAGAAATAAGTACTCAAGTACAGAAAGTTATAACCGTAAAAGGACTTGTACTGTGTACTACCCCACTCTCTCAGCAACCACTAAGTCCCTCCTTCCCCTCTCTACTTTTCAGTTTCCAAATGTCACAGAAGATACGACTTATCTGGCCTCCAAAGAGGCTGAGCAGTTTCCTCTGACTTCAAAGCTTACTCAGGAGGACAGCACCTTCAGCTAGATCCCCCTGCCTTCTTCCCCAAGAGTTTTCTCTAGCCTCATCTCACCCTCAGCAAAGGAGACTCATTAGTATGCCTAGATGCACCCCTCAGACACAGAAACAATTACATCACAGTCCTCCCCAAAACACACTTATAAGTCATGGAGTCACAAGTTCTTTGCAAGTCATCTGTTCCCAGTCTACAGCCGAGGAACAAATGTCCTAAGTGTAACTGCCTGACTCAGGAACTGCCCACACTGCATCCCCAAACCCCATCCCAGATTCGGGCTATAATCTATCCCTTTATGGTCCAAGCTGGAAGAAGTAAAATTACTGAACCAGATGTGTTGAATCAACACTGCTACTCATTACCTCTCTGGTTTGGAAAAGTTCTGGAATACTTACAGATGTGTGTTACCTATTTCCTCATAGGTAAAATGCGGAGGTTGAACTGAATGATCGCTAAAATCCTGTGCAACTCTAACAATACAGGATTCTACTTTAAGCCAATTATAGCTGGATGAGAAAACTGAAGTGACTTCCAGCAGGGAGCTCTTCCTTTTCCTCCAGCCCACATCACCCCCTCCTCTATTGTGCTAGGGTGTCAGGAACAGCCCCACCTCAAGGGCGGGAAACCAGTGACCCAGCAGGTATTGTCGAAATCTAGTGCATTTACCTTGAATGTCTAATTTCTCCAAAGGTTCAGACACTATTCCTCTCTGCTGCTGCTGCTGCTGCTAAGTCGCTTCAGTTGTGTCCAACTCTGTGCAGCCCCACAGACGGCAGCTCACCAGGCTCCCCCGTCCCTGGGATTCTCCAGGCAAGAACACTGGAGTGGGTTGCCATTTCCTTTGCCAGTGCATGAAAGTGAAAAGTGAAAGACTAGACATGCCCTAGTAACTCAGCATAGGGGTGAGCAGACAAAAACATTCACGAAAGACAATAGAAACAACTGGTTGGAGGCCCTCCTTACTGGTGAGTTCATGGTCTGGTGGATCATACCTCTTAGGACAACAAGGTCTGGGTACCAGCAATAAAGCTTCTGAACATGATCCCTCCTTCCAAAACACGACTGAGACAGACTGGACAGGGATTGCCAAGATTTCTACAGATGACAGCTCAGGGCTGAAACACAGATCTCCTCCCTTTCCTCATCATGGCTTTCCTATCTGGAGTAGTTTCTTCTATGTGAGCCCACAGCCCTTCACCTCCTTAGAGAAAGAGAATGAACAGAGCTCCCACTTTACACTTTCTTCTTAAACCTGAATACCATTTACCATAATTGTACCATAATATCTTACATCATATTTCCAACCGATAGAATAACTTACTTTATAAATGCTCACTCTGTTATCCCAGAAATGAAAAGATGGAGCTTTCCCTCCCGTCTCTATGCTCATCCTCCTCACCAGCAAGTCACTTAAGTGAAAATGTCTTAATGATATGCCTCATTCCAATTTCCATTTACTCTAAGGGAGAACAAAGGTTACCTAAGAAGTCACTGCTTATCCATGCTTCCTACCAACACATTACAGCCTGCATCAGCCTCAGTATTTCCTTTTCATGTTCTGTCATCCTTCTTTGCTTAGAGGTCTACATGATTATCACATGAATGAATGAATGAAGTTGCTCAGTCATGTCCGACTCTTTGCGATCCCGTGGACTGTAGCCTATCAGGCTCCTCTGTCCATGGGATTTTCCAGGCAATAGTACTGGAGTGGATTGCCATTTCCTTCTCGAGTGGATCTTCCCAACCCAGGGATCGAATCTGGGTCTCCTGCATTATAGACAGACGCTTTACCGTCTGATATGTGAGAAGACTCCACTGCAAAAAGGATTCTCTGACTAAAGGAAATTCTAACAGCATTAGCCCATCTCCTTGCATGAGTGTGCTCACCATACTTCANCATTTCCTTCTCGAGTGGATCTTCCCAACCCAGGGATCGAATCTGGGTCTCCTGCATTATAGACAGACGCTTTACCGTCTGATATGTGAGAAGACTCCACTGCAAAAAGGATTCTCTGACTAAAGGAAATTCTAACAGCATTAGCCCATCTCCTTGCATGAGTGTGCTCACCATACTTCAAAATGTTTAATAAACTAAGACACAGCAGCATCAAGCACCAACCAGATAACAAAACAGGGCAGGAACTGTTCAACTCAATACCATGGACCGAGACCAGTGCTATATATTCTTCAAGAAAGTTAACAGTCATCCTCACCAAGCACAAAAGCACAATTATGACCAAAGGCAAGGTGAAACCTGACAGACGGTCTACTTTACCCAACTCCAAACCCTGAGATAGGGATTATTTCTAGACAGACAACTCCTCTGCTATATTTGAAAAGAATAAGGTCAACGGTGGCAGTATCCAAAGCTCTCAGTAGCTGCAAAACTCAGACCTCTTATGAAGTAGGAGGGTCACTCCCTGCTTTCATGAGCTCCCAAAAAAGTGATATCAAGTAACCACAGCTGGAGAGAGGGGGAAAATAACTTTTATAAGAGGTGAAATACCACTGATGTTTTTATTTTATCAGAACAGTATTGTAAAAAGAGACATCAGTTTAAATGTTTAAAGTTAACCAGTGAGAAATCCATCAACTAACCCTGACATAGAGTTAGGAGTCATGAGAAACATAACTAATATTATTAAAATGCCTGGTAAAGGGGGGAGAATGCAGGATGAAAATAAATGGCTGGTAAAAACATGAAAGATTAAGATCTTCCCATGAATATGGATCTAACAATCAATGCATTTGTTCATTTTACACTTTGAAGGTCATTTTATATATGCTTGAATCAAAGCTCTAGTGGAAAGATCACAAGGAAATCCAGGTTTCTACAACAAACGGAGAGGTGCCCAAACCAAGCATATCCTTCTGTACAAAGCTTCTTTAGAAAAACCACAGACCTGCGTGGTTTCAGTCTGTTTACCTGGCTAGCAAAAGGAACCACTGGAAAATAAGCAAAGGAAGTCATGAAAAATAGTCACGAATGGATTATTGTGGGTTGTCCCAGAGACAAAAACAAACAAACAAACAAACAGTGGAGAATCCTTCAAGAAATATGGCAGTATTCAGCTAGAATTTTTGGTAAGCAAAGAAAGTTACAAATTTCCATATGTACACCAAAACATAAACTAACCTTGATGTTTTAACAGGGGCCAGCACTCCTTCTACAAAGAACCAAACAGTAAATATTTTAGATTCCATGGGACAGTCCAGTCTCTCACAGCTACTCAATTCTGCCATTTTAGTGTAGAAGTAATCATAAGTTCAGTTCAATTCAGTCACTCAGTCGTGTCCGACTCTCTGCGACTTCATGAATCGCAGCACGCCAGGCCTCCCTGTCCATCACCAACTCCCGGAGTTTACCCAAACTCATGTCCNTCAGGTTTTTTATTTGCTTTTAGGGGTTTTCGTTTTGGTTTTTGTTGTTGCTTTGGGGGTTTTTTTGTTTAGAGTGTGCTATCAAGTCATATCATGTTGTCTTTATTTATAATGATAAGCACACAGATTCATCTATATTCCATCCAAATAAGCAACGGGAGGTTTTTTCAATATCTTAGGCCTGGTCTACTGCCATGCCAGTGAGCCCACATTAATCTTTTAAAATCCTTGATCTGTGTTCCTGCACAGTATTGATTCATCTGGCATGGGGGCTTTCTGATTTGTTTTTCAGTATCCTAAAGATTTTCAGTAGTTTTTCAGGAACTGCTGGTGGTGGCTAGTGAGGGAAGGCCTAGCAGGTACTGTCCCAGGACCCCACCTCTGTGCAGCCTATCTTTTTATAAATAGAGATTCTGCTCAGAATTATATCAAAAAGGGACTTGCAAAGGGGTGAAGATGTTGTGAATTTTTAGGAGTATTTTCAAGTGTTGAGTTTGGAAATTGACTAACCCTGGTGAGAGGAGGAACCGCCCTGTTGAAACTGGAACTGATAACCTGTGGGTGGGGAGAGGGAGCCCTCTGGGAGATATCTAGAAGTGACCTCCACCCACAGTGTATAACTGGCCTTCCCATTCTCCCCTATCAAAATTTATAGTCTGGTCTGTAGTGTACTTTTTTATATAGTTGAGGTCATACTGCTTACATAAACTGCTTCTTCCAGTAATCAATATATTGCAAGCTTTTCCCCACGTCATTAAACTCCTAAACATACATTTTAATGGAGGTACAATATTCCATCACATGTATTTAATCATTTTCCCACTGGAAATTTAGATTGATTTTTTTTTTCTTTTCACTACAATAAATGACACTCTGATGAAAATTTTTGTCCATAAATTTTTGTCAACATTTCTCATTATTTCCTCAGGCTAAATTCCTAAAAGTGGAATTTTTGAGTCAACAGATATCATGCCTATAAAACTCAATGTATTTTGCTAAACTTTTTTTCCAGAAATGCTAGATCAATTTATATTCCCACAGTGAGATATAACAATGCATAATTTCAACTAACTGCTCTGCATATAATGTTTTGTTTTGTCAAGAGAGGAGAAAAAAAGAATATTTTTATTAGAAAATTATCTTTTGCCCTCAGTAGCTATTTAAAGAAGAAAAATGCATATATGCATAATAGTGGGAGGAAAAAATTTTTCTTCTAAAAATGAAAGTGAGAAAATGCACTAGCCAAGACATAAAACTGAATGATAGTATATGGGGCACAGTTACTAACTAATCAGCTAAAATATTTCCAAGTATAGGAATTTTTAAATATTCCTAAAATGAAAACATTTTGCTCCCAGAACACTAACTCTGGGATGCAAGCACATTTCATGCTCAGGGGTACGAGTGCAGGACTTTCAAAGTCTTGAGAGAGAGAATTACATTATATTCAGATCCTACATTTGAAACATGAGGTTAGAAGTAGAGGTACCAGCAGCTGTCCTCGTGGGAGAGACTGTCTACTTAGTCAACCGATATTGGATGCTTGGGTTCAAATCATGGCTTTGCCACTTACTTTGTGAATTTGGTCAAGTCAGTTACTCTTTCCAGGATGCTGTTTCCTTTTCTATCCAAAAAGGGACATTTTAGCATCCTTGTGAGGACAGAGATAATGTCATGAGGTCCTGAGAACTTTGTCCAGAGCTGTGCTGTCCAATACAGCAATCTCACGTGGCTGCTGGGCATTGGCAATGTTGTTGTTCAGTCACTAAGTCATGTCCTGCTGTTTGCTGAATTGAGACATGCTGTAAGTGTGCAAATGCACACAAGTTTCAAAGACTTAGTACCAAAAAGTATCTAAACTATTTTATTATTTTGATATTGTTACATGGTGAATGACACTAGTTTAGATATCTTGGCTTCAAATAAAACAGATCATTAAAATTAATTTTATTTCCTTCACTTTTCAAATGTTTCCTTTTTGTTCTTTAGTGTGGCTTACAGTTTATTTTTATTGGAAAGCACTGCTCTAGAACATAATAAAGATTAAAATATTTTTAAAAAGAAATCAAGGTGGATTGTTTCTCCATCACAGAGTTGCCTTGGTATTGTTTTATTTTTGTGAGGCGGGGGAGGCATTCAGTTCCTAAGACGCTGTAGGATATTGGGCTGGGGTCCTCTGGCCTGGATGGTTTTGAATTGGCTAGGGTAAGGATGTTGTATATTATTTCATTGTTTTTCAAGGGAGTGAGTGGAGAGTTTAAAAATAGTATCCCCCTCCCTCCTCCGGCCTCATGCTGATCCCTCCTGAGTTATTTCTGTTGGCTGCATTAGGAGCCTGACATTTGATTCATTCAGTGGGACCTACCTCGGTCCTTTAAAACAGAATGGACAGTTAGTGAAAGGTCAAAGCCACTATGGCTGGTGGTAGCTGCCCTGGACCATGACAGACAGAAGAGACACGGAGAATTGAAGAAACAGTAATGGCAAAATGCTTGGTCAAGATCCAGACTCGGAGGGGTCTCCGCCTGCAGTTGGTGAACCACTGCAACAGCAATGTGTTTGTCCGTCTGCTGAGACACAGTTCCAAGATCACAGCCAGAAACACAGGTACGTGCCCTGCAGTGGGCTCTGGTCTGCACCTGAGAAGGGTGCAGGCTTCCAGCTGCCACTCACCCGAGAATGTCAAAAGTCTGGGATAAGGATGAGAAGGAGAAAGAGGGAGAAAAGCAGGGAGGCAGGAAGGGGAGTGGGCAGGCACTGAGGGAAAATGGGAGGGCTTCAAATGGAGGTCCTGACACTCTCATTAAGTGAAATGGTAGGAAGTCATCCTAAAGGCTAATGAAATGCATGCTAGTCAGTAGTTCGGTTAGGAAGGAGGCAGTGGTGGTGTGTCCAATCCATTGGCTCAGGAATGAGGGATGATTACAGACAAGGCAGATTGGATGATCGAAACATGCTCCTCCCTCCTTTCATTGTTTAAAGGATAAGATCTTCAAGTGCGCTTTCCTGGATGAGGCAAGACCGTCCTATATCTTCAAAGTAGAGCTGTCCTAAAATACGGTCCTGAAATATAGTATCAGTTAAAGAACTGGGATCAAACTGAGGTTCTGCCAGTTTCCTTTTCATTGAAAATGTATTTTGTGGTCCTTGGAGGAAATGGGAATATATATATATGTTATATGTGGTTTTTTCACCAAGTGATTAAAATTTTAAAAATCCTGGGAAAAGTCTGGAGTTGGCCATACCTCATGGACATTTGTGGAAATCACTCCTAAGTGAACTTAGTTGTATTTGTATAATGACATAGATAATAGATTATGTGTTCTTATAAAATATATTTTAAGTATAATTTTATAGAATGTTTTCCTTGACCCTAATGTTCCTGATAGCCAATCTATGTACATTGACATATAGAATGGATATAGGATTTTTTTTATCATAAATGGGATTGTTTGATATATATGATAGTTCTTTTTTTTTCAATTTATCATATGTCATGAAGGACTTTCCATAAAACATATTAATCTGTATCCTTTTAAAATTGGCTGAATAATATCTTATAGCGAAGACATATCATAATTTATTTTATCACCAAATTATTACTGGAAATTGATATTTCCTATTTAGTGGCTGTAACAGACAGTGCTGCCAAGGAATGTGTGTATACAAGTATTTCTTTATTGCAGATTCTTAAAAGCATAACTGCTGATTTGACAGATATACACATTTTAAATTTTGATGGAAATGGGCAAACAAATTATCCTCTGAAAAACTAATACTCACTAAAAAGGTGAGTACAAGAATGACTTCTTCCCCATATAAGCACTAACCCTGATGTGACCAATTTCTAAGACTGAACAAAAAAATGAGATTTTTATTATTTTAATATACCTGTTCCTTTTTACTTGTAAAGGTGAGCATCTTTTCAGAGGATAATTATCCATGTGCATTTCTGCTTGGAATTACTTGTTTACTTTGTGCATTTCTGTTTCATTTTTGTCCTTCCCTTATAGATTGTGAGAGTTCTTATCTTTTTTCCTCCTAATTTGTTCTTGGCTTTTAATTTTGTTGTTGTTCAGTTGTTCAGTAGTATCCAACTCTTTGTGACCCCATGGGCTGCAGCACTCCAAGCTTGCCTGTTCTTTAATTTCCATTGAGTCAGTGATGCCACCCAACTGTCTCATCCTCTGTCGCCCACTTCTCTTCCTGCCTTCAATCTTTCCCAGCATCAGGGTCTTTTCCAATGAGTCAGCTCTTCACATCATGNGTGACCCCATGGGCTGCAGCACTCCAAGCTTGCCTGTTCTTTAATTTCCATTGAGTCAGTGATGCCACCCAACTGTCTCATCCTCTGTCGCCCACTTCTCTTCCTGCCTTCAATCTTTCCCAGCATCAGGGTCTTTTCCAATGAGTCAGCTCTTCACATCATGTAACCAAAATATTGGTGCTTCTTATTGCCTTTAGGATTGACTAGTTTGATCTCTTTGCTGTCCAAGGGACTCTCAAGAGTATTCTGCAGCATCACAATTCAAAAGCATCAATTCTTCATCATTCAGCCTTCTTTATGTTCTAACTCTCCCATCCTTACATGACAACTGGAAAAACCATAGTTTTAACTAAATGGATCTTTGTCAGCAAAATGATGCCTCTACTTTTTAATATTCTGTCTAGATGGATCGTAGCTTTTCTTCCAAGGAGCAAGCATCTTTTAATTTCATGGCTGCAGTCGCCATCTGCAGTTTTTTTGGAGCCCAAAAAAGTAAAAAGTCTGTCACTGTTTCCATTGTTTCCCCATCAATTTGCCATGAAATGATGGGGCCAGATACCATGATCTTAGTTTTTTGAGTATTGAGTTTTAAGCCAACTTTTTCACTCTCCTCTTTCACCTTTGGTTTTTGGGGTAGCTCAGCTGGTAAAGAATCCACCTGCAATGCAGGAGGCCCCAGTTTGACTCCTGGGCCAGGAAGTTTCCCTGGAGATGGGATAGGCTACCCACTCCAGTTTTCTTGGGCTTCTCTGGTGGCTCAAATGGTAAAGAATCCACCTGCAGTGCAGGAGACCTGGGTTCGATCCCTGGGTTGGGAAGAACCCTGGAGGAGAGCATGGCAACCCACTCCAGTATTCTTGCCTGAAGAATTCCCATAGACAGAGGACCCTGGCAGGCTACAGTTACAAACTGTCAGATGTGACTGAATGACTAAGCACAGCTTTCACCTTCATCAAGAGGCTCTTTAGTTCTTTGCTTTCTACTATTAGAGTGATGTCATCTGCATAGCTAAGGTTATTGATATTTCTCCCAGCAATCTTGATTCCAGCTTGAGCTTGATTCCAGCTAGATGTAGCCTGGCATTTCACATGATATACTCTGCATATAAGTTAAATAAGCTCGGTGACAATATACAGCCTTGACGTACTCCTTTCCCAATTTTGAACCAGTCCATTGTTCCATGTCCAGTTCTAACTGGTGTTTCTTGACCTATATACAGGTTTCTTAGGAGGCAGGTAAGGTGGTCTGGTATTCCTATCTCTTTAAGAATTTTCCACAGTTTGTCATGGTCCAGTCAGTCAAGGGCTTTAGAGTAGTTAAAGCAGTAGATGTTTTTCTGAAATTCCCTTACTTTTTCTATGATTCAATGGATGTTGGCAATTTGCTCTCTGGTTTCTCTGCCTTTTCTAAATCCATCTTGTACATCTGGAATTTTTCAGTTCACATGCTGTTGAAACCTAGCTTGAAGGATTTTGAGCTTTTAACTTATTTTAATGTTAACTTTGTAGCCCAGGTACTTTTCATATGCACAATTTCTACATGTGCAGACTTCTTTTCTGAGTTTTATGTTTTGTCAGTATCCCTCATTCCAAGACTACATACATGTTTCCTATATTTTCATCCTCAAAATTAATGCATTAGCTTTAACTATGTGAAATTTCAGATAGTCAACTGCCTTTGACCTACAAAAATAGTGATTTCATGTGGTTTGATCTAATATTTGCTTTTAACTGACTTGCTGACTTCTTTGGAATTTTTAATGTCTGTTTGACATGAAGTAGGGATATACTTTTTCTCCTTCCCAATTGGTTAATGATTTTTTTCAGAGTTATTTAGCATAAGCTCTCATTATTTTCAAAGGTGTATTTCTGAATTGCATATTTTAGTATTCCTGCTCCGTTATGAACAATAGTATAGATTTGACAGCAGATAGGTCAAATTCCCCCTTATGGACCTTTTTTTTTTATCCAGAGTCTCCTGATAATCATGTGCACTTTCTCGTTTGTCATTTTTGAAAATGTGTTGAGATTTGTATTAAAATTGCAGTGAATTTTAATTAGCAGAGATATGGATCTTCAAAATAATTAAGTTCTCCTATTCAGGAACATTGTTATGTTCCTTCATTTTCCCAAGGTATTCTTTTATGTTATTCAGCTATGTTTTAGTATTATCTTCATGCAAGTTTTGAATATTTCTTATGGATATCCTAGATATTACGTGACTGTTCTAATTTGTGTGTTTAGCTATTTTGAATGGGATTTTCCATCATCATATTTTTACATGGTCTTTGTTGCTTTCAAGCTGAACACCTGACTGACTTATAATTAATCCTCCTAGCTTCTTATTAGAATCTTTGCCTTTTCCTGTAGCTGATACAATAGCTAGAGAGAATGACAGTTTTGTGCCCTCCTTTCCAATATTTATGCTTCTTATTTTCTGTCTTTGTAACATGGCATTATTGAAGTTCACCACAATGATGCTGAAGTGCAGTGGGGGTTTTCTGTCATGTGATGATTTTGGTGTGATGATTGATCGTGATGATTGATTGTGATGGCAGAGAGACCCATGAGATGGTCACAGCTGCATCAGTTAGGACACCATTAGCAGCTAGTAACTCTAACAAACACTGGGTTAGATAATAAGGTGATTTGTTATCCAAGACTGCACCAAGTCCAGAGTCAGGGAGGATTCCAGGATTAAGAAGCCAGGTTCATTTTCATCTCTCTGCACTGCTCTTGTCAGTTAGCCAGAACCCCCCTCAAACCATTTGCTGTCATCATCATAGGATAACTGCCAGAATTCCTGGTGTCTTCTTCACATACATTGTCAAGAGAAAGTCCATTATCTGTCCAGTGTGTTCTCCTTAGAAGCAAGAAACCTTTCTCAGAACTCCCTCCCTCCCCAGGCAACTCTTCTCTTCATTTTTCATTTTCAGGTTTGGCTCACATGCCCACTTCCAAACCAGAGAGAATGAAATTACTGTGATTGGCTTAGACTAATTATCTGGGAGAGAAATGGATGAGTCAACCATGGAAACTATGAGATAAGCATCTATGTAGGAGAGCCTTCTGAGAGAAGGTGAAACATTAAATCTTAAAGAATCAGTAGGAGCCATCTGGGTGCAGAAGGACTTTCCAGGGAAACGCAGTTTGTACAAAGTTAAGGAGGCATGATATAGTGTGAAATATTTGGGCATCTGATGTGAACAGATGACTTGTTGGAAAAGTCCCTGATGCTGGGAAAGATTGAGAGAAGGAGAAAAGGGCATCAGAGGATGAGATGGCTGGACGGCATCACCGACGCAATGAACATGAACTTGGGCAAACTCCAGGAGATGGTGGGGGACAGGGAAGCCTGGCGTGCTGCAGTCCATGGGGTCGCAGAGTTGGATAGGACTGGGCGACTGAACAATGACAACAAAATAAATAGGAATGATGGAAATGTGTGGGGTAGAGGCGTGCTTTATACTAAAATGAAGTTTAAATTTTATCCTAAAAGGCATGAAAAACCTTTTAAGAAGAGAATTCATACAACTAATTAGGCAATTAAAATTATTTTTCTGGCAACAATTCAGGAGTGAGATTGAGATCAGGGAAACCAGTGAGGAGCCCACTGCTCTTATGCAGTTGAGAAATGATAATCATGGGATGATAAAGAGGTGAGGATCCCTTCAAAGGGAATGGGTATCCACTCCAGTATTCTTTGGGCTTCTGTGGTAGCTCAGATGGTAAAGAATCTGCCTGCAATGCAGGATACCTGGGTTCAGTCCCTGGATCAGGAAGATCCCCTGCGGAAGGGAATGGTTACCCACCCCAGTATTCTTGCCTGGGAAATCTCATGAACAGAAGAGCCTGGTGGGCTACAGTCCATAGGGTTGCAAAGAATTGGACATGATTGAGTGACTAACACTTTCACCTTTTTTCATTCTCAAGCATGGAGTGATGGAGAGGCAGGGACCACTTTGAAAGTGAATATAGTGGCAGAGTTTGTAGAAGCTGGTGACAGGTTAGGAGTAAGCAGTGAGTGAAAAGTTACAGCCAACCCTTAGACTGCTGGTGTGGGCAGAGGGTGGTGCTCTTTATTATGCAGTAACTAGTAGAGGAGGAAAAGGCTGCGGTGGGACATACATTGCTTGGACTTGGAAATACTGAGGTTGATGATCCTACACTCAGGCGTGTGATGAGTCTGCAGCTCACGGGATGGTTTTGAGTTGAGATGGGTCAGAGATGCAGTAACATGTATTTCTCAAACTAAGTTATGTTCAAACATCTCTGGTCAACTTAAACCAGTTTTAAAAAAAATAATTTTATGCATTTATTTATTTTGACTGTGCTGAGTCTTCATTACCGTTTCCAGTTGCGGTGAGTAGGGGCTAATCTTCATTGCAGTGTATGGGCTTCTCATTGTGGTGGCTTCTCTTGTTGTGGAGCATGGGCTGGAGGACATACAGGCTTCAGTACCTGCAGTACATGGGCTCAGAAGTTGTGGCCCACAGGCTTGAAAGGCTTAGTTGCTCCAGGCAAATGGCATCTTCCCCGACCAGGAATTGAACCCATGTCTTCTGTATTGGCAGGTGGATTCTTTACCACTAAGCCACCAGGGAAGTCCTAAACCAGTTATTAAGTTAAATAAAACTGGTTTCTTCTCCTTAGGATCTTTGAGACATTTTAATATGTAAATAGTAATGTTATTGAGTGTTTACTAAGTGCCAACCACTTCCCACATGTTTACTTATGACTCCTCTGTGCACAATATCCCCATATGATATGGCCTGAATTTTTCCCATTTTATAGATTTTACAGAAAAGAGTGACTTAGTAGCTTGTCCAAGGTTACATGACAATACAAGGCCAGGATTCAGATATAGAATTTAAGAGAGAGCTTATAATCTATTTAATTTCAGCTTATTGAGGCATAATTGACAAAACTGAATGATATTTAAAGTATACATTGTGGCAATTTGATACACATTGTGAAAAGTTCCCCCTAATTAGTACATGCATTACCTCACATAAGTATCTTTTTTTTAAATGAGAACACTTAAGTTCTACTCTCTTGCATATGTCGATTATGTAAAACAGTATTATCAACTATAAAGATCATGTTTTACATTTGAACATCAAACCTTATTCATCTTTCAGCTGAAAGTTTGAACCCTTTCCCCATTTCTCTCACCTCCTAGTCCATGGCAGTTCCTATGAATTTGACTTTTCCTTTTTCTTCAGATTCCACATATGAGTGATACCATGGTGTTTTTTGTCTTTCTCTGACTTATTTCACCTGGCATAATGCCTTCAAGGCCCATCCATGCTGTCACAGATGGCAGGATTTTCTTCTTTCTTATGGTTGAGTAATATTCCATTGTGTACATATACTACATCTTCCTTATCCATTCATCTGTGCTGTGCTGTGCTTAGTCACTCAGTCATGTCTGACTCTTTGCAACCCCATGGACAGTAGCCTGCCAGGCTCCTCTGTCCATGGGAATTCTCCATGCAAGAATACTGGAGTGGGTTGTCATGCCCTCCTCCAGGGGATCTTCCCAACCAGGGATCAACCCAGGTCTCCCGCATTACAGTTGGATTCTGTACCATCTGAGCCACCAGGGAAGTCCAAGAATACTGGAGTGGGTAGCCTATCCCTCCTCTAGGGGATTTTCCCAACACAGGAATTGAACTGGGGTCTCCTGCATTGCAGGCAGATTCTTTACCAGCTGAGCTACCAGGGAAGTCCATCCATTCATCTACTGATGGCCATTTAGGTTGTTTCCATATCTTCGCTATAGCGAGTAATGCTGCAGTGAACGTAGGAGTGCAGACTTCTCTTTGAGATCCTGTTCTCATTTCCTTTGGCTATATACTCAGAAGTGCAGATTGCTAGATCATATGGTAGGTCTGTTTAATTTGGGGGAAACCTCCATACTTTTTTCCATAGTGTGTAAACCAACAGTGCACAGGAGTTTTCCTTTTCCTACATCCTCACCAGCACTTGTAATCAGCAAAAACAAGACCTGGAGCTGACTGTGGCTCAGATCATGAGCTCCTTCTTGCAAAATTCAGGCACAAATTGAAGAAAATAGGAGAAACCACTAGACCATTCAAGTATGACCGAGATCAGACCCCTCATGATTATACAGAGGAGGTGACCAATAGATTCAAGGGATTAGATTTGGTAGACAGAGTGCCTGAAGAACTATGGATGGAGGTTTGTAACACTGTACAGGAGGTGGTGACCAAAACCATCTCCAAGAAAAAGAAATGCAAGAAGGCAAAGTGATTGTCTGAGAAGGCCTTACAGATAGCTGAGAAAAGAAGAGAAGTGAAAGGCAAAGATATACCCAACTGAATGTAGCATTCCAGAAAATAGCAAGAAGAGATTAGAAAGTCTCTTAAATGAAAAATGCAAAGGTAATAGAGGAAAACAACAGAATGAGAAAGACTAGAGATCTCTTCAAGAAAATTAGAGATAACAAGGTACTTAGATTTCATGCAAAGATGGGTACAATAAAGGACAGAAATGGCAAGGACCTAACAAAAACAAAAGAGATTAAGAAGAGGTAGCAAGAATACACGTGAGAACTATCCAAAAATGTCTTCATGACCCAGATAACCAAGATGGTGTGGTCACTCACCTAGAGCCAGACGACCTGGAGTATGCAGTCAAGTGGGCCTTAGGAAGCATTACTATGAACAAAGCTAGTGGAGGTGACAGGATTGCAGCTGATCTATTTCAAATCACAAAAGATGATGTTGTTAAAGTGCTGCACTCAATATGCCAGCAAATTTGGAAAACTCAACAGTGGCCACAGGACTGGAAAAGGTCAATTTTCATTTGAATCCCAAAGAAAGACAATGTCAAAGAATGTCCAAGCTGTCCTACAATAGTACTCATTTTGTATGCTAGCAAGGTAATGCTCAAAATCCTTCAAGCTAGACTTCAAATGTACATGAACCAAGAATTTCTAGACTTACAAGCTGTATTAGAAAAGGCACAGGTAGAGATCAAATTGCCAACATGCACTGGATCATAGAAAAAGCAAGGGAATTACAAAAAAAAAAAAAATCGACTTCTACTTCATTGACTATGCTAAAGCTTTTGACTGTGTGTTCACTACAAACTGCGGAATTTCTTAAACAGATGGGAATACCAGACCACCTTACCTGTCTCCTGAGAAACCTGTATGCATGACAAGAAGCAACAGTTAGAATTGGACACGGAATAACAGACTGGTTCAAAGTTGGGAAAGGGGTACATCAAGGCTGTATATTGTCACATTGTTTATTTAACTTATATGCAAGTACATCATGGGAAATGCCAGGGTGAATGAATCGCAAGCCGAAATGAAGACTGCTGGGAGAAATATCAACAACCTCAGATAGGCACATGACACTACTATAATGGCAGAAAGCAAAGAGGAACTAAAGAGCCTTTTGATGAGGATGACAAAGGAGAGTGGAAAAGTTGGCTTAAAACTCAACATTCAAAAAATGAAGATCACGGCACTAAGCCCCATCAGTTCAGTTCACTTCATGGCAAATAGACAGGGAAAAAGTGGAAACAGTGTCAGATTTTATTTTCTTGGGCTCCAAAATCACTGCAGACAGTGACTATAGCCATGAAATTAAAAGACACTTGCTCCTTGGAAGAAAAGCTATGACAAACCTGGACAGCATCTTAAAAGGCAGAGACATCACTCTGCAGACAAAGATCCATATAGTCAAATCTATGGTTTTTCTACTAGTCTTGTACGGATATAAGAGTTGGACCATAAGGAAGGCTGAGTGCCAAAAAGTTGATTTAATTTGGGGGGAACTGATTTAATTTAATCTGGGAATCAAATCAATTTAATTTGATTTAAATTGTGGTGTTGGAAATACTCTTGAGAGTCCCTTGGACAGCAAGGAGATCAAACCAGTCAATCCTAAAGGAAATCAACCTTGAATATTCATTGGAAGGATTGATGCTGAAACTCCAATACTTTGCCCACCTGATATGAAGAGCTGATTCACTGGAAAAGATCCTGATGCTGGGAAGACTGAGGGCAGGAGGAGAAGGGGGCAATAGAGGATGAGTTGGTTGGATGGCATCATTGACTGAATGGACATGAGTTTGAGCAAACTCTGGGAGATGGTGGAGGACAGACAAGCCCGGTGAGCTGCAGTTCATGGGGTCGCAAAGAGTCAGACACAACTTAATGACAAACAACAATAATAAATAAACCAGATAAACCACAAAAACCTACTGTATTGCACAGGAAAACTATACTCAGTATCTTGTAATAACCTATAATAGAAGAGGGTTTGAAATCATTTTGCTGTACATCTGAAACTAACTCATTATAAATTAACTCGCTCAGTCGTGTCCATCTCTTTGCAACCCCATGGACTGTAGCCCATGAGACTCCTCTGTCCATGGGATTCTCCAGACAAGGATACTGGAGTGGGTAGCCATTCCCTTCTCCAGGGGATCTTCCCAACTCAGGGATCAGACCTGAGTCTCCTGCATGGCAGGCAGATTCTTTACCATGTGAAGCACTAGGGAAGCCCATAAGTCAACTACATTTCAATAAAATTAAAAAAATAAAATATTGGCTATATTCCTGGTGTTGTACAATATATCCTAGTTGCTTATTTTATACCTAATAGTTTGTACCTTTTAATCCCCTACTTCTATGTTGCCCCTCCCTCCTCCCTTCCCTCCATGGAAACTGCTAGTTTTTTCTCTTTACTTGTGATTTTCCTTCTATTTGTTATATTTGCTGGTTTGTAGTGTTTTTTAGATTCCGCATATAAGTGGTAATATACAGTATTTGCCTTTGTTTGGCTTATTTCACTTAACATAATGCTTTTCACGTCCATCCATGTTGCTGCAAATGGCAAGATTTTATTCTTTATGGCTTAATAGTATTCCACTGTATGTATACACACCATCTTCATTGTTCCAATACCTGTTGGTAGACAGGTTGCTTCCTTATCTTGGCGATTGTAAATAATGTTGCTAAGCACACTGGGGTTCATCTATCTTTTTGAATTAATATTTTTAAGTTGGTTTTTTTTTTTTAATAAACTGAAGTTTTTTGGATGTACACAAGAGTGGAATTTCTGGGTCATGAGGTAGTTCTATTTTTAGTTTTTTTTTTTTTTTTTTTTGAGGAATCTCCATATGGTTTTCCACAGCCATAGCTTTTTGATGAGACCTTGTACTCTTAACCTTAATAGTGATATCCAAAAGGGATAGTGTGCACGGTTTCCTAAATTAATTTCAAGTAAAAATGGGCAAGGACACTAGTGACTTGCAGAGCTGTACAGAGGAATGCTGCAGGAGCATGGTGGAGCCATGCATACGGCTGAGATTCCAAGTGGCAGGGTACCGTGTGACAAGAGCAGAGAGCTGAGGCTACAACAAGTAGACAAGAAAAGACTGTGGGAAAGGCAGAAGTAGCTTAGAACCATGAGACAGAAACCAAGAGAGTGGCGTCACAGAGGCACAGTGGCCAGGAGAAGGACAGGAAAGAATGCACATTGTCTGCAGCAACATGCTAATCATTGGATACTTTGGTGAGAGACACTTCAGTGGTCGGGAAGGGGCAGTTGACTGTTGCAATGTAAGGACAAGGACTGATTCTCTTGAATTCTAGATATTGAAATCAAAATCATCATAAAAGCTTTCAAAATGTTCATCTACTCATTAGAGGCATGAGCAAGACATTGGTGGGTGACAACAAAGGGAAGTGAGATTGGTGCTCATGGCTAGGAGGAACATTAGGATTTCCTGTGAAGTGTGTCTGTGTGTCTAAGTTTCCATTCCTCTATACTTTCCTGAGTCACTGGGATGACTCTAACGGGTTTTAAATAGAATGAACAGGCAGCCTCCCAAGTTTATTTGGAGGCATCAGGTGCATTTCTAGTGTGAGATATTTTGCAGTGCCCATGCCTGAAAGTGAAAACTCTCCTCTGAGAATGTACATCCTCAGGATATTTTCTTTTAAACCTATGTGACAGAAGCTTCACTTGAAGGATTAGACTTTATCCCCAACAAAGGGAAGATAAAAGAGTCACATAGGTTTATGACATACTGTGTTACTACAGTTGGAAGTCTGCATGCTACTTAATGTGGATAGAAAACATTTTATGGACTGATAGCCCACGCAGAATAAAATAAACTTGAAGGTTTATTTCTAATTTAAACCACTAATCCCCACAATAGTAAGTGGTTTTATTTATTTATTTTGCTTCTCTTCTGGCCATGATACAATCACAGGAGCTGTGACAGGTGACTATAAAATCTCCTAGGCAAACGTTTTGGGGGTAAAATAGACATTTTAATGCTGCTAGGACAGCAGGCAATAGGAACTATACCAGGCAAATAGAAACAAGTGCTCTCCTTACATATAATGATACTGTGATTCCAGCAAATGAAATTGGCCAATAACATGGAAGATTCTTCCTGTTTTATTGAGAAGTGAGGGTCCCTCTGGGCCTCCCAGATTGCCTTCTCTTCAGGAATGTAAATAAGACCATGGTGGTTACTCCAAAGCTTTGGAGTCAGGCAGGCTTGGGCACAAACTCCTGCTGTGTTGTTTCCTGGAGTCATGACCTTGTGCAAGTTACTTAACCTCTCTGAACCTCAGTTTCCTCATCTGCTTTTATGAATATCACATGATCCCAGGCCTAAAATGTCTAGCCCTGTAAAAATTAAAGATCTTAGTGCCTTTGTCTTTTTCCCTCTTCTGCAATGTTCTTCTATAGATACAGCAGAAATAGCTCTGCTTGTTATACGCAGGTGATTGGTGCTTTCAGGGAAAGCACATGTATAAGTTTTAAGTGGGACATTTTATTGAGATCTAGACTAAGATCAAGTCACAGAATGCTGGAACTGGGAAAGATCTGGTCAATTTTTAGGTTAAAAAGTCCAAGATTCATAGACATATCCAAGGACACAAAGAAAGATGGGTGGAATGGAATCTAGGTCCCCAGAATTCCAGGCTATAGCTCCCTTCACTTCATCCTGTTTCCTAGAAGTGGAATGATGACCTCTTTCCTTCTCTCACACTCTTCTTCACTCCTCTCTCCCTACCCTCAATTCAAAAGTACAGCACACCTCCTAGAGCCAAGATGGCTACACTGATCAACATAAGTAGGTCAATCAGAAGTTAGCTCACCACAGCAAGGATGCTTCCAGTTAATAGGCAACAAATATGTGACCTTTGTAGAGACCTGACAGTTTTGTGAGTTCTTAAGCAGTGATTGTCAGTCCTTTCAGACTCAGTATCTCCATGTAATAACAAAGATCTTAATATCCTCTCTACCATCCTGGAATGAAACTCAGAAAACACAGTCTACTTACACATAACTTTAAAAGTCAAAATAATGTTCTACCTATAATGTCATGGGAAATTATAAGTAATTTACAATTTGAAAAAAGTCAAGTCTTTCCAAATGTTTTTCTACTTATGTATCTTTGGCTGTAGTGGGTCTTTGTTGCCATGCATGGGCTCTAGTTGTGGTGTGCAGGCTTTTCATTGCAGTGCCTTCTCTTGCTGTGAAGCATGCTCTAAGACATGTGGGCTCCAGCAGTTGCAGCTCACATACCCCAGAGCTCAGGCTCAGTAGTTGTGGCACATGGGCTTAGTTGCCCTATAGCATGTGGACTCTTCAAGGACCAAGGAGTGAACCCTTGTCTCCTATATTGGCAGGTGAATTCTTAACCACTGGATCACCAGGGAAGTCACAAAGGTTTTTCTTAAGCATGATTCACCAAGAGGCAGAATTAAGGAGTGGGATGCTAGCTCTTCTGTGAATGTAATGGGGAAGACATGGGTGCCACTCAACAGATACAGAAATGTGTGCTACTGTGTAGGCCTCCTGGACACTTTGGGCATTCCAGACAGCATGGTATGATGTTCTGAACAGATAAACAACTCTTGGCAAGATACTTCCTTCAATTTGCNATGGGGAAGACATGGGTGCCACTCAACAGATACAGAAATGTGTGCTACTGTGTAGGCCTCCTGGACACTTTGGGCATTCCAGACAGCATGGTATGATGTTCTGAACAGATAAACAACTCTTGGCAAGATACTTCCTTCAATTTGCCAGTGTGGTTGTGTGCGTGAAAAATTGAAAGTATGTTAAAATCTTATCCAGATGCTTTTGGTTTAAATGTAAAACACAGGTAGGTTCTAGATTCAGATCATTCTAAATAGATTTCTCACCTATATATATAATATTTAATATGACAGCTAAAAGTCATGTAGGATGCAAGATAATTCCTTGTGGGGCCATCCTATGCATTTTTCGATGTCTGGTATCCTTGACACCCACCCACTAAATGATGCTGACCCTGCCAATCTTTGTGACCTCCAAAAAATCCTCTACAGTTTTCCAAAATATACCCCCTCCCTGCCAGGTGGTGGTATTGCTTTCTTTGTGTCCCTGTTCTGCAGGTTTAGGGGGAATTCTATAGTGAGTATTAGCATAGGGTGACTTGGAATGCCACAGAGGGAACCAGAGTGGTGGGTCCCAAAGATGCCATTTGCCAAAGCCTTCATCATAGAGAAAGGCCCAATGTTCCCAGGGTGAGGACTGTGTGGTCATGGCAGGGGGGGCAAGCAACAAGGCTGAAAGAGTGTCTCCTGCAAAGTGAGCCTGTTTGGTTTCAGCCAAATGTCAGCAGTAGGTTCCAGATAGGAAAGGCATTGCCAAAGGGGTATAAAGTTACCCCAGGTAATCCAGTCTTGGCTAAGGAAGTTAGTGTGGATAAATGCAAATAACAATATTCTGATATTGATATTGCCAAGGGCTTTCTCACATTTCTACATACTTTTGAACCTTTCCACAAACTCATGAGATAGATAGGGATTCCTGTTATCTTCATTTTAAGACATCTGCTCTGGTGACACCCAATACTGCACTATTTCATTCATAAAGATCATCACACACAGGCAAACTAGATAACGACCATTAGCCATTGTCTTTAGCTGTTTTGTACCATACAAGTTGCTGGTAATTGCAGCTGTGGTCTCTCGACTCTGTCACAAATATTCTCAGTGTTAACAGAGAGCTGATTTCTCAATGTAAATGTGAGCAATGCTTATTCCATTTTTACCTGCTACTAATTTTGCTGCTGTACTAAAAAAGGTCTGTATGTTTTGCCTTTGCAATAAGATAAAGAACAGTATTTTCAGCCACAGCGTCTGTCAGCAGCCGGCTGAGTAGGCTGTGTTGTGGTACATGGTCTGTCTTTAGGAAGTGCCATCACATCGGGATCATGTGAAAGGTGTTGACTGGAATGGGCAGTGTGCAACCTGCTTGACCATACGCAACAGGCACACTGCCTGGCCCTCACTGATGGCCGGCCTTCTCCTTCTGCATCTTTTGATTCTTGCTATTTCACTTCAGAAAGTATTTCTTCAAGTTGAATAATGATGGTAATGATATAAAACAGTTATTTTCCTATACTAAAATATAATTACAATAGTCAACATTTATTGTTTCCTATGTGTCAGAACTTCTAATTGGGCTACACAATTATATAAATTTGAAAGCTATTTCCTTTTCCTTAATCATTGTTTTGTCACTTCTAAAAAATGTTTTCAGCCATTAAGCTTTGTGGATACATCCAGGAGGCTTCTCATATATAGATGAAGTAAAAGAAATTTAATGAAACAATGTAGGTCGTCTTACTAATTTAACACTTCTGCTTCTTTGGACATTGTTAGAATTTATCAAAAAAGGACATGTAGGAAAGAAACTTTAAGCATCTATCATATAAAGAAAATTAAGAAAATATGGATAACTAACTATAATGCAATTTTCCTTGTACTCCATATTAGTGGATTTGTAAGAAAACTAATCTACATGTTTGTAAAATGGTACTGCTTCATAACGGGCCAAATGTACATATCACTTGGTATAGATCAATGTGACCTAGTGTTCTTTGGTAAGATAGTAACATCTAATTCCTGAAACTTTTTTGATACAGATAGCACGTATGCATCCATAATTTTGTCTAGCCCTCACCCAGCCTTATGAGGTAGAAGTTACTCTTGTTTTGTGGTTAAGCAAACTGAGCTCCATCAACTTTTTAAAATTTTTATTTTATATTGGAAGCCACCTCATGTGAAGAGTTGACTCATTGGAAAAGACTCTGATGCTGGGAGGGATTGGGGGCAGGAAGAGAGGGGATGAGAGAGGATGAGATGGCTGGATGGCATCACTGACTCGATGGACGTGAGTCTGAGTGAACTCCGGGAGTTGGTGATGGACAGGCAGGCCTGGCGTGCTGCGATTCATGGGGCCGCAAAGAGTCGGACACAACTGAGAGACTGAACTAAACTGATAGTTGATTTACAGTATTGTGTTAATTTCAGGTATACAACAAAGTGATTCAGTTACACATACACATACTTGTATCTATTCTTTTTTCAGTCTTTTCCCATAGGTTATTATAGAATATTGAGTTCCTTTTGCTATAGAGTAGATCCTTGCTATATCTGTTATATATATAGTAGTTTATATCTGCTAATCCCACCTTCCTAATTTATCCCCCACCCCTCCATTGACCTTTGGTAACCACAAGTTTGTTTTCAGTCTGTGAGCCTGTTTCTGTTTTGTAAATAAGTTCATTCGTATCATTTTTTATTCCACGTATAAGTGATATCATATGATATTTATTTTTCTTTCTCCTTATGACTTAATTCACCTGGTATGACAATCTCCAGGTCCATCCATGGTCATCCAAATGGCATTATTTCATTTTATGAGTAAAATTCCCTNCACAAGTTTGTTTTCAGTCTGTGAGCCTGTTTCTGTTTTGTAAATAAGTTCATTCGTATCATTTTTTATTCCACGTATAAGTGATATCATATGATATTTATTTTTCTTTCTCCTTATGACTTAATTCACCTGGTATGACAATCTCCAGGTCCATCCATGGTCATCCAAATGGCATTATTTCATTTTATGAGTAAAATTCCCTTGTATATATGTACTATATTTTGTTTATCCGTTCATCTGTCAGTGGAAGTTACTTAAGAACTAAAGTCTTGTAAGTGGCGGAGCT
>SJYA01001364.1:0-21733 GCA_006410615.1 Neotragus moschatus | reverse complement strand
AAAACAAACAAAAGAAACCCATATTTCTCGATCACACAGACCTAAGGAGAAGGCAGTAGTCAATTCAATTCCCTATAATTTCCCCCTTTCTGCATTTTGATTATATCTGAATTGTTTGTGGCTAGCAACCAGATGTTAAATTGCTTGTTATATAAAAATAACAAATATATTATGTAGTGTGCCATTTGAATATTCAAAACATCTCAAAATTATAGCAGCTGTCATTTGGGAGCACCTCCAGTATGCCATCCAGTAAAAGAGTGTTATTTATATAATTTCACTGTATTTTCACCCTCTTGAAAACTGCTACAAACATTTATCTTTAACATTGCTACATTATTCACTAATGTAGCTTGCCCTCCCATCTGTACTATGGAAACAGAATACAAAAAGGATAAATATCAAGGTTTAAAGAAAGCGTACTGTATCTCTCTGTAATGAATTGTGCCAATTTGAAAATCTAGCGTTAAGATGCCAGGACTGATGGCAGAGTAAATTTCCTAACATCTGTGAACTCTGAAGTTCAATAGGTCAGCCTCATGGATGGCTCCTACTGCCGTCTGCATTTCCATGCAGGCCCAAACAGTTCCTTCTAATTTGTAAGGATAATGAAATACATCCAACTGATCATCTTCACTGTTAGAAACTGTTGCATTAACAGACAGAGTGCTATGGCCTTATTCTTGACAGATTTGTTCTATTAAAATCACGTCAGAGCAAAATGTGTCCAGACAAAACCTCAAACGTTTTTTGCCTTCAAGTTTCTTAATTTCAAATGAGAAATATGTTGTTTCCAGTAAGCAGCTTCTAGGCTCATGCAGTGTGAAGATAAATTTATGTTCCTTGTGATTAACTGACTAAGCATAATTAACTTAATTAGGAATATTATTTTGCCTGTCTCTATTAGTCTTACTCTAAACAGGAACAAAAATAATGCCTAAAAGAGCCTTGATTAGACTCCTGTCGTGACTCCGACAAGATCCCTTACATAAGAAAAGCAATCAAGAAATACTGAACACTGTTGAGACAAATAAACATTTCTTANTCATGCAGTGTGAAGATAAATTTATGTTCCTTGTGATTAACTGACTAAGCATAATTAACTTAATTAGGAATATTATTTTGCCTGTCTCTATTAGTCTTACTCTAAACAGGAACAAAAATAATGCCTAAAAGAGCCTTGATTAGACTCCTGTCGTGACTCCGACAAGATCCCTTACATAAGAAAAGCAATCAAGAAATACTGAACACCGTTGAGACAAATAAACATTTCTTATCTTCATTATTTGTAATGTGATTTGGAGGTGAGGGAATTCTTGACTCTTGCAAGTGAAAAGGCATGAAAACATTAGATCACTTGTTTTGTAAGGGCACCACACACATTATATTGGTTGTAGTTTAAATACTAAAAACATCTAAAAAGAATAGAAACTGTCATTTGGAGGCACTTGCTGTGTGCCATGCAAGATGAAAGCTTTATATATATTATTTCATTTATTTTCACCATCACCTAATAAAGTAGTTGTTCATGCCCAATGAATACTAAAGAAAATGAGATCTTGAGAGGGGAGGGTGAAACTTTTGCCCAAGGTCAAATACCTATTAATAGTAAAATAATGGGTCTTGCTCCTTAACTATAATTGTCAGACCTCAAAACCTGTTTTCCTGATGGCTCTGCTACCTTCTTTTGATAAGTATTCAATTCACAGTAAATCTACTGATGACACTGTAAAGCGTAAACCTCTGGACGTTACAAATGCCCTCTAAGTGTCTAAAGCCAGTTCCAGGCTATCTCCATAGAGCAGGCTGGGCATACACAGAAGTGTGTGTCTGAATTTCTAGACAGGACAGACTGAAGCTCTTCCCACTCTTGCTGGAGAAGCAGTGAGGAAGTTCAAGTTAGCCTCTTGGCTTAGTGAATGCCCTTTTGCCCACTTATATAAACTGATCTTTCAAGAAATATACAACATCCCTTAGTTTCATAAAGTGTTTAATGTAAGAAAAATATGCTCTGTAACAATGAGGGAATATTGAGCATTTGCAAGCATATAATGAAATGAACTTTCTCATACACTGCCAAGGACATGAAACATAATATATTTTAGAAGGGCCTTTAGGCATCATATTTGAAAAGGTTTAAAGGGAAGCCTGGTGTGCTGCTTGTGGCGCTAGAGGTAAAGAACCCACCTTCTAATGCAGGAGACATTAGAGACACAGGTTCGATCCCTGAGCTGGGAAGATTCCCTGGAAGCCATGGCAACCCACTCCAGTATTCTTGCCTGCAGAATCCCATGGACAGAGAAGTCTGGCGTGCTGCAGTCCATGGGGTTGCAGAGAGTCAGACACGGCTTGGTGACTGAACAACAATAATTCCTTAGTTCAATAATTCTACTTCAAGAAATCACCCTGAAAAAAAAAAATGCCTTAGACTGTTCCATGTAAATGCTCATCAGCTCTTTTGTATAATGTCAAAATTGGGATAGTGTACAAATGCCCAGCAATTGGGAAAAGATTAAGTAAATCACAATCCAAACAAGAAGTCAAATGTCATGCAGTATTTTAAAGAATATTTTATGACATGTATGAGAATAAACAAACTAATATTAAGTCAAAATGCCAGGTGTAAGTTCAATACATTTGAGCCTGTGATAAAAAAAATACAATTAAGGATCAACAATTTGGTTAAATCTAAAGCATAGATTCAGAGTAGGTACACTTTCTTCAAGATGCAGTTAAATTCACCTACATACTTTAAAAAAAAATAAAAGTGAAGGAAGCATCAGTCATTTCTGGTACAAATTCACTTTCACATTTCTTTTGAGATACACCTCCATTTATGTGTATTAGAGACAATCTGTTTCTTTTCCTACATTTCCTTCAGAAGCAGTGATTATTCCTTGAGAGTTAAGACATTTCTATACTTCCAGAATTTCTTTAGTGGCTTGATTTCTTTTTTTTTTTTTTTTCTTTCCTTTTAAAGTCAGTATCCTTAGCCTTATGACTCTATTAACCTTTTGTGATATACTGTTAATTGAATTCTGGTTCTACATCTTCCACTTATAACTCTATACTTCTTTTTCTTTAATCTCAACTTTTCCTATAACTGCATAGGCCATAATTTTCTCATTTTCTTTTGCCCTTTTAAATTATTAATCTTCAAATATAAACCTCCATTCTTACAATTTTTTAATGCTTTTATTAATATAAGCTTCAGAAAGAGTTGCACTTTTGCAGCATTTTCCCCCCTTTCTATGCTAATTTATTTTCTGTTTTTTTGTTTTTTTTACTTTACAATATTGTATTTGTTTTGCCATACATCAACATGAATCTGCCACGGGTTAAAATATTATAAGCTATGATCATTGTACTACTTTGGATACATTTGGTGATTCTCCTCCATCCAACACTCTTAGTTTAGTTACAAGAGTCCTTTTCAAGATAACCCTAAGAAATCACTATAGAATCAACCCTCTAATTTAGTCACCCTTCCTCACCACCACCCACCTATCTCCCAGACCATCTCCATTTACTGCATACCAGAAAATGTTCCTCAGTTTTACTTTACTCTCTTTTCAAAGCATTTCTGAACCTTCTCATGACCCCCATATTGTTGAATATGCTCATCTTTGTATCTAGAATATTACCATCTACTGCATAAATATAGCAAAGAAAGGCCAAGAAGTTCTCCAAGTTTCAATTAATGTTATCTCTTTGGTAGATTCTTCACAATCTACAACACATAAGAGTTAAATTCTTTACTCTCATTTTATTTTGTATACTTCTTACAATATGATGCTGAATATTATGCTTATCTTCCTCACTGCAAAATGGATGATTATTTTTTTCCAATGCTCTATTTTCTGCTGATATTTTCTAGTTCCAGTTTCAAACAAATGTGACTATTTTGCAAGGATTATTTTTACCACTTGCTAACAAAGTCCCTTTGCCTCCTCTAGTCACTGCTTCATTCCTGTTGAGTATAAATTGAATCTTTAACCTTAGCCCTCTGGGTGGAATTACCAAAATAAATTCTCCCAGCAGTCCTTTTCTTTGTTTTCTTAATACTTTCTCTATAATAAATGCATGTTCCTGCTAATTAAATTGTATTGAACTTCTCTACACAAGATTTTTTAAAATTAAGCTCAGCAAGAAAAAAATAAATAAATAAATGTCAGTGCAAAAGTAAAATGAACCTACTGATCTGTGGCTACTAATTTCTTTTTAAATAAATATTTATGTAATTTCACTTCTGCATTAGACTTAGAAGATATTTTCTACATGAAGCACCTTCATTTCTGCCAAAATGGCTGGATGATGACGTCATATGTGAGCCAATGCCAACACCTATAGTCAGAACTGCACACAAATAGTTTATTATATAAAACTCTATGGATTATTTACATGTTGCCTCCTGACCTCCATCATATCTCCTTTCTGGTCCAAGTCTGGCCTTGCATGTGGCCGAGTACAAAAGGGCTAGTCAGTCAGTTTCCTGTGAGTCTTCAATTCCCCTGAAAAAACTTTTTTAAAAAGCATTATTTTCCAGCTTATTTCACAATTGCATAAGATCATCTTCCCATAACGAATCCTTTAGTTTATAATATTCATGGAGGTTCTGCTTCTCTGACAGAACACTAACTAGTATCATTATTGGTATTAAAAGTTGTTCTCCCAATTTATTGGAATTGACATATATGTGCTACTATATATAAAATAGATAACATATAAGGACATACTTCAAAGCACAGGGAACTCTACTCAGTACTCTGCAATGGCCCATATGGGGAAAGAATCTAAAAGAGAGTGAATATATGAATGTGTGTAACTGATTTACTTTGCTATGCACCTGAAACTAACACCACATTATAAATCGACTGCACTGCAATAAAAATTTCAAAAAGAATTGCAGTAATATTTACATTCTATACATACAATGTGCTAAACATTGTTCAAATATCTTTTTGTTGTTTTCTTTTAAAAACATTTAAAGTGTGAATAGGAGTTGAAAAAGTATAGACATGTCAGTGTCTAAACATTGCTCTAAAAGGGAGATTAGAGACTTGGAAATCTGAAGCTAAGATTCCAGAGCATGTTGTTAGGGTGATGGGAATGATCCATCAGTGAGGGGGAAAGAGAGGAGATAATTGTTGGATGAAGTTTTTGAGGAGATACGAAGGAAGATATTATTTTAATAATAACAATAGATCTTCCTGGGAGCATTAATATTTCATCTGACCATTTCTACAGGAGTGAAAGCGGAAAGTGTAAATTCAGATTAGAAATTTCCATTCTGATGATCTTATTTTCCTAATGACATTTGAAGCCAGTTTATCAGTTAATAGGCAGTGAGGGAAGGATGGGGTATGGAGATTTTGAAGAAAAATTGGAAGTTATGAAATGATCTGCAATTGATTCATTAGTAAAATAGATTTCATGGCAATGTTATTTGCCTACTTGAGATTTGTGGCTACTAATTTAAAGTGAGAGTAGGCACCCCTAAGCAGAAATCTTAAAGTTCAGAATCTCCATCACTGGCTTCAGCCCCTCTCAGATAGTCTGAGATTTGATTCCTTCTAAGTTGTCATCTAGATGTCCACAGATCTCCCAGTACTCTACAGAACATTAGTATAGCATTCTCTATCCACTTTTGAAAATACACAGTCAAGCAAAACAGGCCAAACACTTTCTCTGTTTAATATCCTCATACTTTGGGGATAAAGGAATAATTGGAAGGGGTTAAGTCAGGCTATTACATGGAAATGAGTCTCTAGAGCTCATTTTTCATGTGCTTCTTGCCCAGCCAAGTATCTTGCACACTCATATCTGTTTCAGTCCCTGGGAGAAAAATCCCATATCTACTTTTTAAAATAAGAATTTCCAGAATTTCTTATTCCTTTTTTCTATTGCTTGCTCTAGACTATTGACTGTTGACTTAGAATCTGCTTTCCTATCCATTCAATTGTTCTCATAAATTTGTGCTTGATTTTTATTATCTTAGATGTACATGTTGAATATCACCTTACAAATCTTTGCATGAGTGTTGACACAATCAATATAACAATATTGTTCATAATTTTCAATAAGGTAGCAGAAATACATTTGGATTCAGTGACCTAAGGTAATCTGGCAAAAATTAACAGAATAGGATTTAGCTTGAATTCAATTACCTTCTCTGTAACTGTGGTTCTCAGACTTCATAATGCATCATAATAATCACCTGGAGTGTTTGTTAAAGCATAATTTCTGAGTTCCAATTTCAAACATGCTGATTAAATAGCTCTGGGATGATAGCTGAAAATCTAAGCTTCTAACAAGTTCCCAAGGGATATTGATGTGGCTGGTCCTTTGCTAGAGAACAAAATCAAGCTTTTTGAGGTTCTGCCTCCTCAATCTCACCTTTTGACATCAAGACCAAAATTCTTACTAGTTCTTTATATCTCCCAGTATGTAGACGATGTCTTTAGATATGCATGCCCTGATTGGGGGTTCAGTAAATGCTACTTCTACAGTTTAAACAGAATACTGAAATGTCTCCTTGAAATCTTGTTTTTAAACTTCTATTCAGTTCAGTTCAGTTCAGTCACTCAGTCATGTCTAACTCTTTGNCACAAACTGACTAACAAACTGACTTCAAGCATCTCAACAACTTTTGATGGGGTAAACATTTCCACAACCAATAGGAGGTAGAAAATGCTTTCCAAGAGTTCATGGAATCCTGGAGGCATAGATTTTTATGCTACAGGAATAAACAAACTTATTTCTCATTGGCAAAAATGTGTTGATTGTACTGGCTCCTATTTTGATTAATAAAAATGTGTCTGAGCCTGGTTATAATAATTTAAAATTCACAGTCCTAAACTGCAATTACTTTGGTACTAATTTAATAGACTCTAAGTTACTCTTGGAAGAGTACCCTGTTAATATTTCTACATAAACATCTATGATTTATAGAATTTAGAGATCTATAAAGATCTATAAGATCTATAGAATATAAATTAGATATTTATAGATTTTTATAGATCATAAATCTATTAGATTTTGAATCTATATATTTATAGATCTAATTTATATTTTATAGATCTATTAAATTTCAAATAGAAATATCAGATTGCTATTCTATAGATCTAATTTATATGCTATAATTTATAGTTATATTCTATATTCTAGAAATATATGTTCTATACAGAAGACTTATAGAGTTTCAGTTAATAAACAGTTCCTCTGTAAGAAGTGAACCTGTAACATGTCCAGGTATCAAGAGTGAAGCATCCTTGGCTGTCTCCTCTAGTCTCTACAGTGTGGGTTCCAGTTTCCCCAACTGTCTTCTCAAGACATTAATATTTTAAAGTCAATCATTTATTTCAAGTAGTGTTCAGTCTCATGTATGCATGAAAAGTGAAATTATTTTCACAAGCTANTGGCTGTCTCCTCTAGTCTC
This sequence comes from Neotragus moschatus, assembly GCA_006410615.1. NCBI lineage: Eukaryota > Metazoa > Chordata > Mammalia > Artiodactyla > Bovidae > Neotragus > Neotragus moschatus. The sequence continues at coordinate 14,295 of SJYA01001364.1, read as the reverse complement.
TACAGTGTGGGTTCCAGTTTCCCCAACTGTCTTCTCAAGACATTAATATTTTAAAGTCAATCATTTATTTCAAGTAGTGTTCAGTCTCATGTATGCATGAAAAGTGAAATTATTTTCACAAGCTACAAGGGACATGCAGTTAAGTTGATCCCAAGAGAAGCTTCTAGCTCCTCTAGAGAAATATATAGCCGAAACTAAATACTACTTTGCTATTTTATATACAGGAATTGAGCACCTGTTGAGTTTGGTATCTGCAGAGCCCTGGAATCAGTCCTCCAAGTATATTGCAGGATGTCTGTACCTAAAACCCCAGCTGAATCTCATGCATGTCTTAAGTGTGAAAAATGAGACGTCAAATGTAAAACATCATTTTGAATTTCATTATATTTATCTTAATGCTTAGATGCTGACAAGATTTTAGATACCAGTATAATCAACCCTCAGGAATATGCTGCTTTTTTTTTTTTCCTTTTACCAATTGAAAAAAATACAATGGGAAGATACTTTTAAACAAATGAAACAGTCTCCAAATAAAACTGACTTTTTGCCAAAGATTTATTTAAATATGAGTTATGACAATCCATGAGATTTTCTCACTTAAAAAATGGTAGATTTCAAAGTATACTTTGACACAGTACATTGTATGCAAAAGATATCTAAAAAGCATTAAAAGAACCTAAGATAGTAAGCAGTTTTCATTAAATTGTCAAGAAAGATTTCNAGATTTATTTAAATATGAGTTATGACAATCCATGAGATTTTCTCACTTAAAAAATGGTAGATTTCAAAGTATACTTTGACACAGTACATTGTATACAAAAGATATCTAAAAAGCATTAAAAGAACCTAAGATAGTAAGCAGTTTTCATTAAATTGTCAAGAAAGATTTCCAAACAATAAAACAAAGTCATATCTTTAAAATATCTTAAAAAAAAGTATCAACTCACATCTGTATTTTGTGATAGGAGACATGAAGATTAAATGCCATCAAAAAGACATTATAATGCCATTGAAGATATTTCATTAGGTTTGATTTTAAAAGTGTAAATTTCTAAAACAAACTATCTTAATTACAAGTAATAATTTCAAGAAAATCTCTATTCCTATGCCTGCATGTTGTTCTACATCTCAATATTTAATATATGTCTCTAAATCTGAAATAAAAATTTTTGCATACCTTTGGAAAATAATAAGGCAAAAAATAAATCCATAAATGAAAGTTAGTATGTCATTTGTATGATCTCTAGCCGTGGGAAAACAATAAAGCTTTTCATCTAAAAATTAAGCTATAAAACCTTGCCTTTTATATTTTTCCTGGGCATTTAGGGCTATCAGCTTTAATTGAGATGAGCCCATCTTCAATATCTCCAAATCTGACTCAGCAAGTTCGTCTGTGATCTTCCTGAACACTTTTTTCCTTTTACTTTTTTTTCCTTTTTATTATTTATTTTTGGGCTGTGCCATGGCAGCATGTGAACTCCCACTCTCTGCAGTGGAAACAGAGTTTTAACCACCAGACAGCCAGGAAAGTCCATTTCTTTTCTTTTAAAACTCTCTTCTTATGTGATATATGTATACACATACATACCAGAGATCAAACTGCCAAAATGTGTTGAATCATAGAAAAAGCAAGAGAATTCCAGAAAAACATCTTCTTCTTCATTGACTATGCTAAAGTCTTTGACTGTGTGGCTCACAAAAAAGAGTAGAAAATTCTTTGTAGAAAATGTATATATATANTCAAACTGCCAAAATGTATTGAATCATAGAAAAAGCAAGAGAATTCCAGAAAAACATCTTCTTCTTCATTGACTATGCTAAAGTCTTTGACTGTGTGGATCACAAAAAAGAGTAGAAAATTCTTTGTAGAAAATGTATATATATATATAGGGCTTCCCTGATAGCACAATTGATAAAGAACTTGCCTGCAATGCTGGAGACCCCAGTTCAATTCCTGGATTGGGAAGATCTGCTGGAGAAGGGATAGGCTACCCACTGCAATATTCTTATGCTTCCCTGATGGTTCAGCTGGTAAAGAATCTGCCTGCAATGCAGGAGACCTGGATTCCATCCCTGAGTTGGGAAGATCTCCTGGAGAAGGGAAAGGCTACCCTACTCCAATATTCTGGCCTGGAAAATTCCATGGACTGTAAATATGGAATGTTACTCAGCCTTTAAAAATAAATAATGACTTTTGCAGCTACATGGATGAACCTAGAGATTTTCATACTAAGTGAAGTAAGACAGAAAGAAAAAGAAAAATACTGTAGAATATCACTTACATTTGGAATCTAAAATACGACAGAAATGAACATATCTATGAAACAGAAACAGAATCACAAAACTGTGGTTGCCAATGTCAGGGGAGGGGAATTGGAGGGGGATGGAATGGGAGGTCAGAGTTAGCAGATATAAGCTATTATAAATGGAATGGATAAACAACAAAGTTCTACTGTATAGCACANTATGAAACAGAAACAGAATCACAAAACTGTGGTTGCCAATGTCAGGGGAGGGGAATTGGAGGGGGATGGAATGGGAGGTCAGAGTTAGCAGATATAAGCTATTATAAATGGAATGGATAAACAACAAAGTTCTACTGTATAGCACAGAGAACTGTATTCAGTATCCTATGATAAACCATAAAAGAATATAAAAAAGTATATATATGTGTGTGTGTATATATGTATAATGGAACCACTTTGTTGCCAGCACATTTGGAGAACTCAGCAGTGGCCACAAGACTATAAAAGGTCAATTTTCATTCCAATCCCAAGGAAAGGCAATGCCAAAGAATGTTCAAACTACTGCACAATTGCACTCATTTCACACGTTAGCAAGGTAAGGCTCAAAATTCTCCAGAATAGACTTCAGTAGTATGTGAACCAAGAACTTCCAAATGTTCAAGATAGATTTAGAAAAGACAGGGGAACCAGAGGTCAAATTGCCAACATCCGTTGAATCATAGAAAAAGCAAGAGAATTCCAGCAAAACATCTTCTTCTGCTTCATTGCCTATGCTAAAACCTTTGACTCTGTGGATCACAAGAGTAGAAAATTCTTAAAGAGATGGGAATACCAGACCACCTTACCTGCCTCTTGAGAAACCAGTATGCAGGTCAAGAAGCAACAGTTAGTACTAGAAATGGAACAACAGACTGGTTCAAAATTGGGAAAGGAGTACACCAAGGCTGAATATTGTCACCCTGCTTATTTAACTTATATGCAGAGTATATCATGAGAGATGTTGGGCTGGATGAAGCACCACCTGGAATCAAGTTGCAGGGAGAAACATCAATAACCTCAGCTATGCAGATGACACCACCCTTATGGCAGAAAGGAAGAGGAACTGCAGAGCCTCTTGATGAAAGTGAAAGAGGAGAGTGAAAAAGCTGGCTTAAAGCTCAACATTATAAAAACTAGGATCGTAGCATCTGGTCCTATCACTCAGTGGCAAACAGATGGGGTAACAATGAAAACAGTTACAGACTTTATTTTCTTGAGCTCCAAAATCACTGGAGATGAAGACTGCAGCCATGAAATTAAAAGACACTTGCTCCTTGAAAGAAAAGATATGACAAACTTAGACAGCATATTAAAAAGAAGAGACATTACTTTGCCAACAAAGGTCAATTTAATCAAAGCTATGGTTTTTCCAGTAGTCACATATGGATGTGAGAGTTGGACCCTGAAGAAAGCTGAGCACCAAAGAACTGATGCTTTTGAACTGTGGTGTTGGTGAAGACTCTTGAGAGTCCCTTGGACCTCAAGGAGGTCAAATCAGTCAATCCTAAAAGAAACCAATCCTGAATATTCTTTGGAGGGACTGATGCTGAAGCTGAAGCTCCACTACTTTGGACACCTGATGTGAAAGGATCCATTGGAAAGGACCCTGATGCTGGGAAAGATTGAAGACAGGAGGGAAAGANGACCTCAAGGAGGTCAAATCAGTCAATCCTAAAAGAAACCAATCCTGAATATTCTTTGGAGGGACTGATGCTGAAGCTGAAGCTCCACTACTTTGGACACCTGATGTGAAAGGATCCATTGGAAAGGACCCTGATGCTGGGAAAGATTGAAGACAGGAGGAAAAGAGGATGACAAAGGATGAGATGGTTGGATGGCATCACTGACTCAATGGACATGAGTTTGAGCAAGCTCTGGGGAGATGATAGACAGAGAAGCCTAGCGTATTGCTGTCCATGAGGTCGCAAAGAGTCAGACACGACTGAGCAACAGAACAACAACAGTAATTAATACAACCATACTTCAATAAAAGAAGGAAAAAATATTTTGTGCTTGTTTTATTTAGTGTTATTAACAGTGACTTTTTCATTGACAATTCTCATTCAACAATTATCATCTTCTTCACCCTCTTTTAGTCTCTCAAAATAATATACTTTGCTTTCACTAGTAATTCAATGTTAGAAAATACAACTCTTATCTAATTCTTCTCTAGAAGTGTCCCAGCACACAGCCCAAGCACACAGTACCAGTTAACAAAGACCATCTTTAGAGTTTCACTCTGTTTACTTTAACAACCACCTTTAAGTAAAAAGCTAAAAGAAATATTTGAAAAATGTTTTAATTACCTCAAATTCATGGTGTTATTACAATAATGTGCCTAAATAACATTGATGTAAAGATTCCCTAAGTTCAGAAGAATTCAAGATTTCTCAAATCAGTTATAAATACTACTTGGTATAAAGGAAGTAAAATGTGTGAATCGCTCAGTTGTGTCCGACTCTTTGTGATCCCATGGACTGTAGCCTGCCAGGCTCCTCTGTCCATGGGTTTCTCCAGGCAAGAANTGCTTGTTTTATTTAGTGTTATTAACAGTGACTTTTTCATTGACAGTTCTCATTCAACAATTATCATCTTCTTCTTCACCCTCTTTTAGTCTCTCAAAATAATATATTTTGCTTTCACTAGTAATTCAATGTTAGAAAATACAACTCTTATCTAATTCTTCTCTAGAAGTGCCCCAGCACACAGCCCAAGCACACAGTACCAGTTAACAAAGACCATCTTTAGAGTTTCACTCTGTTTACTTTAACAACCACCTTTAAGTAAAAAGCTAAAAGAAATATTTGAAAAAATGTTTTAATTGCCTCAAATTCATGGTGTTATTACAATAATGTGCCTAAATAACATTGATGTAAAGATTCCCTAAATTCAGAAGAATTCAAGATTTCTCAAATCAGTTACAAATACTACTTGGTATAAAGGAAGTAAAATGTGTGAATCGCTCAGTTGTGTGCGACTCTTTGTGATCCCATGGACTGTAGCCTGCCAGGCTCCTCTGTCCATGGGTTTCTCCAGGCAAGAANGAATTCAAGATTTCTCAAATCAGTTATAAATACTACTTGGTATAAAGGAAGTAAAATGTGTGAATCGCTCAGTTGTGTCCGACTCTTTGTGATCCCATGGACTGTAGCCTGCCAGGCTCCTCTGTCCATGGGTTTCTCCAGGCAAGAATTCCAGAGTGGGTTGCCATTCCCTTCTCCAGGGGATCTTCCTGACCCAGGGATTGAACCCAAGTCTCCTGCATTGCAGGGAGATTCTTTACCATCTGAGCTATCAGGGAAGATACAAAAGAGGTAACACATCCACGTTTTGAAAATATGAAAGCAAAGGAATGAAAATGATATGCACAATCATAGTGAGAATGTTGCAAATAAAACCCACATCTTTCAATTTTCTATGAAGATATTCTTTTAAAACAGTTCAAATCTAGTAGTATTACATGCAGTACACTTTGACCTCCAACTGCAGTAGCATTCATGATTACTAACCTCCTCACAAGTTCCAAAAGAACTACATCTCTACCAATTCGGTGAAAAAAAATAATACCACTTGTCTTTTTTTTTTCCTTATTCCAATCACATACTAACATTTCCCTCATTAAAGGATGTCTTTATAACCCTTTGCTATGATAAGTTCAAGAATTCCAGCTTAGTCATTTCAAGAGTTCAATTTTGATTATGAAGAAGTAGCCAGAATTTATTTGTATGTTTCAGAGGTCCCTTTTTCTTGCCAGTACTGCTGCTTTCCACACCCTAAATAAGGGGTCCTCAACCTTTGGGATCTAATGCCTGATAATCTGAGGTGAAGCTGATGTAATAATAAAAGAAATAAAGTGCACAATAAATGTTATGCATTTAAATTATCTACCCCGCCTCCATCCATGGAAAAACTCTTCCACAAAACTCGCCCCTGGTGCCAAGAAGGTGGAGGACCACTCTCCTACAGTATCCCTGTGAAACCGTGGGGCTTCAGACTTCAGGCAAGAAGCCTGCTGCTACCGAGTATCTCCACTCTTCTTGATGATTTGGTTTTGCTGATTGTGGCTTCAGGGAGACAGTGAGAAATAATCCTCTGTTTTGGGCTTCCCTGGTGGCTCAGACAGTAAAGCGTCTGTCTGAAATGTGGGAGACCCGGGTTCAATTCCTGGGTTGGGAAGATCCCCTGGAGAAGGAAATGTCAATCCACTCCAGCACTCTTGCCTGGAAAATCCCATGGACAGAGGAACCTGATAGGCTACAGTCCATGGGCTCGCAAAGAGTCGGACATGACTGAGCAAATTCACTTCACTTTAAGAAGCAAGTCTCATTCTCTTGCAATCAGTCGACTTTATACAATATCTCACCCAATGTCAATGAAACTTAAAGGAAAAATAAGCCATCAGAAGTTTTGTTTCTCTCTAGGTTTGCTTCCATATAGCCAGGAGCAGCACACCGCCACCTACGAAATACCTTCTTAAAACGATCTTTCAACAACTGGCCACGAAAAAGCAGGTTGTCCCTTTTTTCAGTTTATAAACCTACTGCTATGCCCCTGTATTAAACACACTTCAAGATTATTAACTAAAGACTATTTGTTTTACTCTTGTTTCAAAAGGGACTGTAACTTGTAATATTAAATGTGTGTGTGTGCTCAGTCACTAAGTTGTGTCTGATTCTTTGTGACCCCATGGACTATAGCCCACCAGGCTCCTCTGTCCAAGGGATTTCCCAGACAAGAATACTGGAGTGGGTTGCCATTTCCTTCTTCAGGGGAACTTCCTGACCCAGGGACTGAACTCACGTCTCCTGCATTGGGAAGTGAATTCTTTACCACTCAGCCACCTGAGCCCTGACATGCTAATTGTCCATTCTATAACAATAACACATGACTGAGCCAAATTGGAGACACAGAAAATATTACAAGTTGAAAAAATGAAGTCCTATTTTTACATCTTCTTGATGACACACTGAAAAAAAATGATAAAGATGTTTTTATATATAAATATTACTATTTGCTGAAAATATTACACTCATGAGTTTTTCTCTTGGAACTCAAAGCATTCTACAGTGGAAAAGTCTCTGGATGAAAAGGCAAGAGTCATGGCCAGTGCTCTCTGCTTTTCTACTGTGTCATCTTAACCTAGTCTTGAGGCTTCCTGAACTTCATCTCTAAAATTAAGGCATCAAAATTTATGTAAACCTAAAATTCTCCAATTCCTGAATTTCCATGTAAGAGAACAAAAGTTTAGCAAATATTCAGGTCAAAAAATCCTTGTCTATCATTCTTTAAAAACAATATCTGCACACATAATTTGCATTTCATTTCCATAAATATACACTGGGCACCTGCATTCAAGGAATTGCCAAGTCTAAGTATTGTTGGAGATGTAAAAGGAAAAATCATCAAGTTTTGATGCAACAATGGAAATTAGAAACTTGTTTGCTGATTTCTGAATTTGTGATATGGAATTTGAGGCCACAAGCAAACCATGCCACAAGAATCTGCTCTTTTGACTTTTATTCTTGTGACCTTTTTAGTAATACACATCACTGAATAAAGCATCCCATATCCCTTGCCTCTGAAAATCTATACCATCTATGAGAGAGTAGAGTAGTACATTAACATGTACAGTTAATATGGCATGTATAAAAAATTGTTAAATATATATATTTTATTGAAATATACTTGACTTACAAGGTTTCAGGTGCACAGGAAGATGATTCAGTTATACAAATATGACATGTACAAAAATTTCTTTAGTTAGAAACATTTTGCAAGATTCCCCATTCATTAATTTATGTCAGCATTTATGCCAAGCACTATTTTAGTGACTGTGAGACCAAAAGTAAGTCTTTGGTTGTTCACCTCCAGGAACTCAATCTATGAACGTAAAAAGGCATGAAGATAAGTAACTCTAAGTAAGGGCTACTGTGATTGTTATAGGAATAGAAAATAAGTTCAAGGAACTGAGATGTTTTCCTGATGTGAAGCTAGTTGGATTCTGTTTGAAAAAGGAAAAAGATTAACAGAAATAGATATGAGGGTGAAGAAGCCTGTTACATTAAAATGAAATTAATATAGGACAGTGCAGAGAAAGAAGACAGGAAAGGAGAAGAGAGGAGTGTCCACATTGTTCAGGAGATCCATATTAGTATAAAGGGCATACAGCAGACACTCTCTGGGCATATCTGTCTACAATGGTAAATGAAGTGTGGATTTCAGATGCACAAGCTGTGATGAGGGATGCAAGTCATTATGCTGTTACCAAATGTACGTGTAGACAATGAATGTCAGAAATGAGGACCTGAAAAAGAGTAATTGCAAGACTTCCCTGGTGGCTCGATGGTTAAAAAAAATTCAACTGCCAATTCAGGAGACATGGGTTTAATCCTTGATCTAGGAAGATCTCACATCCTGCAGTACAACTAAGCTAGAGAGTCTCACCTATTGAGGCTGTGCTTTAGAGCCTGGGAGCCTCAATTACTCAACCCACATGCTGCAATCACTGAAGCCCATGTGCCCTAGGGCCCGTGTACTGCAACAAGAGAAGCCCCTGCAGAGAGAACCCCAAGCACCACCACAAGAGAGAAGCCTCCACTCTCCACAGCTAGAGAAAAGCTCGCACAGCAAGGAAGATCCAGCACAGCTATACATAAACAAATAAAATTATAAAGAGTAAGTGCCATGAGAAGATCCAACAATATTCATTCAGAAAAGTAAATTACAGAACATACTGAGTACTTTGATTACTCTACCAAAAAAGAACTCATAACTCTTTTCAATGGGTACCATTCTCTGCATTTTACAGATGAGAAAATAAGTCCAGAGAGCTTAAATGACTTTGCCCAAAATCAGTGAGTTTATAAATGATGATACCAAGATTAAAATTCAGATTAATCTGATTCCAGAGTCAATGTTCTTTCCATTTTACTGCCCTCTCTCTGAATATATTTATAAATCAAAACAATGAGCAAATGGCAAATACAAGAAATGTAGAAGAAAGGTAATAGACAAGAAGCAGACACACACACACACACACACACACACACACACACAACATCCTTATAATTATAGTTATCCAGTGGCTCAAAATCCAGAAAACTAACATCATAGCATCCGGTCCCATCACTTCATGGCAAATAGTTAAAGAAACAGTGGAAACAGTGGCTGACTTTATTTTCCTGGGCTCCAAAATTACTGCAGATGATGACTGCAGCCATGAAATTGAAAGACGCTTACTCCTTGAAAGGAAAGTTATGACCAACCTAGACCACATATTCAAAAGCAGAGACATTACTTTGTCAACAGAGGTCCATCCAGTCAAGGTTATGGTTTTTCCAGTAGTCTTGTATGGATGTGAGAGTTGGACTATAAAGAAAGCTGAGTGCTGAAGAATTGATGCTTATTCACTGTGGTGTTGGAGAAGACTCTTGAGAGTCCCTTGGACTGCAAGGAGATCCAACCAGTCCATTCTAAAGGAGATCAGTGGGTGTTCATTGGTAGGACTGGTGTTGAAACTGAAACCCCAATACTTTGACTACCTAATGTGAAGAGCTGACTCATTTGAAAACACCCTGATGCTGAGAAAGATTGAGGACAGGAGGAGAAGGGGACGACAGAGAATGAGATAGTTGGATGATATCATCAACTCAATGGACATGGGTTTGGGTGGACTCCGGGAGTTGGTGATGGACAGGGAGGCCTGGTGTGCTGTGGTTAATAGGGTTACAAAGAGTCTGACACGACTGAGCGACTGAACTGAAGTGAGAAATAAAGGTAGAAAAGAATAGACAAAACTGCACAAATCAAAAAATAGTTGTGTGCTCAGTTGTATCCAACTCTTTGCGACCCCGTGAACCGCAGCACACCAGGTCTCCCTGTCCATCACCAACTCCCGGAGTCCACCCAAACCCATGTCCATTGTGTCAGTGAAGCCATCCAACTATCTCATCCTCTGTCGTCCCCTTCTCCTCCTGCCCTCAATCTTTCCCAGCATCAGGGTCTTTTCAAATGAGTCAGCTCTTTGCATCAGGGGGCCAAAGTATTGGAGTTTCAGCATCAGCATCAGTCCTTCCATTGAACACCCAGGACTGATCTCCCTTAGGATGAACTGATTGGATCTCCTTGCAGTCCAAGGGACTCTTGAGTCTTCTCCAACACCACGGTTCAAAAGCATCAATTATTTAGCACTCAGCTTTCTTTGTAGTCCAACTCTCACATCCATACATGACCAATGGAAAAATCAATCATTAGGAAAACAATTTTTAAGACTCTTAAAAGAATGTGTGTGCTAAGTTGCTTCAATTGCATCCAACTCTTTGCAGCCTTAGGGACTGTATTCCACCAGCCTCCTCTGTCTGTGGGATTTTCTCCATTCCCTTCTCCAGGGGATCTTCCTGACCCAGGGACTGAACTCGAGCCATTTACATCTCCTACAATGGCAGGTGAGTTCTTTACCTCTAGTACTATCTAGGAAGTCCCTTAAAAGAATAGGAAATGTTTAAAAATAAGGCTATCAGTTTTATTCCATAAGCCATTGAATCAAGATAGGACTACTGTCCCAACATTAACTAAACTGAAAAATCTAACTACAATCGATGTGAGGGTGGCAGAATAAAAGAAATATGCCAAAATGCTAACATTTTTAAAACTATGAGTAAGTGAATTTTCTTCTTTTCTCTTTAATTATATTTGTAAAAGTCATAGTCACCTCATAGTTCATTTTAAATTATTACAAAGTGACACATTATCATTTGATAGAGTTGTAAATTTGATGTACATGCATTTACTTCAAATCAAACGGGTTTATCATAAGGAATTAAACTTTACCTGAAAGATAAACCATGAAACTTCCAGCAATTTCAAAATGCTCCACATTACAACATACTTTAAATCATTTTAGGAAAAATAAAATATATGGTATCATTTAGGATATAGTAATTTGATTACCATTTTGTTCACCCAATGTTATTCATTTAAGTCAAACTATGGCATTTATAAGACTAAACTATTATTTCTTGGTTAATAATAGTAGATATCAAGTCATCTTCAATATGTTACAATATTATGAAACTTAAAAGAGCTTTGTACCACTTATTCCTATAAATGACCATCAATGACACTTTATGTTCAATCAATAGAAAATTTTACAGTCATGTCATAGACTACCTCTGGACAAGAATTAGTTCTGAGAATTAAATTTTTTAAATTGTTAAAGAGAGGTAAGCAATCAATGTTTCTAGAACTATTGCAAAACAAGCTATTCTTAATTTACAGTGAAAATATGATTTTATAAAATGCACTAGCCCAGAATATTGTCTTATGTAAAAGACCACTTTCACATGTAGACATCAGTTTCCCTGGATGCAGCTTCCCTTTCCTATTCTTCTGGTAAGAACAACAGAATTCTCATCGTGGAGAACCATCCTGCTTGTTCTATGACTCTGATACCGCTGTTAATCACAGGGAAGCTCCCCCTGGGCACATGTCCATTGATGACAGATTCGAGGACAGACTACTATCCATAGCACTCGCTAGTGGGCACAAGCAAAGACATGTATTCTAATCCAGTCTAATATATGAATGTTGTTGTTGTTCAGTTGCTAACTCTTTTGACCCCATGGACTGCAGCATGCCAGGTTCCTGTCCTTCGCTATCTCCTGTAGTTGGCTCAAATTCAAGTCCTTTGCATCAGTGATGCTATCTGACCATCTCATCTACTGTCGTCCCCTTTTCCTTTTGCCTTCAATCTTTCCACCAGGGTCTTTTCCAACATGTCAGCTCTTCACATCAAGTGGCCCAAGGATTAGAGCTTCTGCTTCAGCATCAGTCCTTCCAATGAATATTCAGGTTTAATTTCCTTTAGGATTGACTGATTTGATTGCCTTGTGGTCCCAGGGACTAAGTCTTATCCAGCACCAAAATTCAGACATATCAATTTTTTCACACTCAGTATTCTTTATGGTCCATCTCTCACATCTGTACATGACTACTGGAAAAACCATAGCTTTGACTATATGGCCTTTGTCAGGCAAATGATATCTCTGCTTTTTAATACAGTATCTAGGTTGAATACCAGAAAAAAACTTTTTTCTTTTTACCTTGTGGATTCAACCAAGATCTAGACTTAAGATTGCTAATATTATTTCTGCACATGTGGAAAAACTGCTTGAGAAAGAAATCAATACACATAGAAGCAAAATGGACATGTGCAAAGAGAATGAAGGAGGAAAAAAAAAGAGAGTCTTGAAGTTGTAATGAAAACAATACCCTAGGCCAGATCCACCTTCCCTAGTTACATGACCTCAGACATTCCATTTATAATAAGCCTAGTTTGAGATTGATTTATATCAGTTCAGTTCAGTTCAGTCACTCAGTCGTGTCCAATTCTTTGCGACTCATTGAATTGCAGCACACAATGCCTCCCTGTCTATCACCAACTCCCGGAGTTCATTCAGACTTATGTCCATCGAGTCAGTGATGCCATCCAGCCATCTCATCCTCTGTCGTCCCCTTCTCTGCCTGTCCCCAANAGACATTATAATGCCATTGAAGATATTTCATTAGGTTTGATTTTAAAAGTGTAAATTTCTAAAACAAACTGTCTTAATTACAAGTAATAATTTCAAGAAAATCTCTATTCCTATGCCTGCATGTTGTTCTACATCTCAGTATTTAATATATGTCTCTAAATCTGTAATAAAAATCTTTGCATACCTTTGGAAAATAATAAGGCAAAAATAAATCCATAAATGAAAGTTAGTATGTCATTTGTATGATCTCTAGCCGTGGGAAAACAATAAAGTTTTTCATCTAAAAATTAAGCTATAAAACCTTGCCTTTTATATTTTTCCTGGGCATTTAGGGCTATCAGCTTTAATTGAGATGAGCCCATCTTCAATATCTCCAAATCTGACTCAGCAAGTTCTTCTGTGATCTTCTTGAATACTTTTTTCCTTTTACTTTTTTTTCCTTCTTATTATTTATTTTTGGGCTGTGCCATGGCAGCACGTGAACCCCCACTCTCTGCAGTGGAAACAGTCTTAACCACCAGACAGCCAGGAAAGTCCATTTCCTTTCTTTTAAAACTCTCTTCTTATGTGATATATGTATACACATACATACCAGAGATCAAACTGCCAAAATGTGTTGAATCATAGAAAAAGCAAGAGAATTCCAGAAAAACATCTTCTTCTTCATTGACTATGCTAAAGTCTTTGACTGTGTGGCTCACAAAAAAGAGTAGAAAATTCTTTGTAGAAAATGTATATATATAGGGCTTCCCTGATAGCTCAGTTGAAAAAGAACTTGCCTGCAATGCTGGTGACCCTAGTTCAATTCCTGGATTGGGAAGATCTGCTGGAGAAGGGATAGGCTACCCACTGCAATATTCTTACGCTTCCCTCATGGTTCAGCTGGTAAAGAATCTGCCTGCAATGCAGGAGACCTGGTTCCATCCCTGAGTTGGGAAGATCTCCTGGAGAAGGGAAAGGCTACCCACTCCAGTATTCTGGCCTGGAAAATTCCATGGACTGTAAATATGGAATGTTACTCAGCCTTTAAAAATAAATAATGCCTTTTGCAGCTACATGGATGAACCTAGAGATTTTCATACTAAGTGAAGTAAGACCGAAAGAAAAAGAAAAATACCGTAGAATATCACTTACATTTGGAATCTAAAATANTTCCATGGACTGTAAATATGGAATGTTACTCAGCCTTTAAAAATAAATAATGCCTTTTGCAGCTACATGGATGAACCTAGAGATTTTCATACTAAGTGAAGTAAGACCGAAAGAAAAAGAAAAATACCGTAGAATATCACTTACATTTGGAATCTAAAATACAACAGAAATGAACATATCTATGAAACAGAAACAGAATCACAGAAGTGTGGTTGCCAATGTCAGGGGAGGGGAATTGGAGGGGGATGGAATGGGAAGTCAGAGTTAGCAGATATAAGCTATTATAAATGGAATGGATAAACAACAAAGTTCTACTGTATAGCACA
>SJYA01001363.1:503768-601556 GCA_006410615.1 Neotragus moschatus | reverse complement strand
TTTGAACACATGCTCTTTTATATTTATTTCTATAAGCAAGAATATTCCATGTTCTAAAAAATGTCCCCTAGGTTAATCCTGCTAAATGAAAATTCCTGCACATTCCTGTCTGCTTTTGTTAGGCTCTGCCCACAAAGAATTTAGTGTTTAAAAGTAAGATATGCATACTTTAGAGTACATTGCAAGATTTTTTTTATGAAATTGGCAGATTGTGAATATATTGTATATATATTGTGTATATATATTTTTTCTTTTGGTGGGATACTGTGCATGTTTGTATGTGTGTGAGTTTTGATTGAGTTTTGTAATATATAGCAAAGTACCAACAGTGCCCAAGTGACTTATTTTGGCAAAATTGATTTCTCTCTGTACATCTTATATCAAATCTTTCATCTCATATCTGGGGAAAATCTATCTTCCCTCATATAGGACAATTTCAAGAACTTGGAAGCATTCCAAACCTAACAATTTGGAACTTAACAAAATTCTTCCAGTCTGTTCAGAAGAAAATACAGATTTTAATTCTCCTCAATTAGTAGTCTCTCATTCTTGAGTAAACCAAGTGAGAAAAAAGAGACAAATATTATTCAGTATTATAGATGTGTACTGGTACACCTCAGATACTATTGGTTTGCTTCCAAACCTCGGCAATAAACTGAACAGTGAAATAGAGAATCACATAAATGTTTTTGTTGCTCAGTGCATATGAAAATTATGTTTATACTATGCTGGAGTCTGTTAAATGTGCAGTAGAAGCATGTCTGAAAAAACAGTGTACATACCTTAATTAACAAATATTTGATTGCTAAAAATTTCTGATCATCTTCTGAACCTTCAGTGAGCTGTAGTAGTAACATCAAAGATCACTGATCCCAGATCATACATACAATAATAATGAAAAGAAATTGGAAATATCATGAGAATATTATGAGAAAATGTGACGCAATGGCCTGAAGTAAGTAAATACTGTTGGAAAATGGCGCTGAAAGATTTGCTCAATACAGCATTGTCACAAGCCTCCAGGTTGTAAAAATAATCTCAGTATCTGACAAATACAGTAAAGTGCAGTAAAATGAGTTATGCCTATAGTACATAATTGAAACTTTGTTTTTCTCACTTACAGGGTCATGGAAAAGAGGCATATGTTAATATAAACTCTCAGGGATTTACTTTATAAAATCAATTTATGCTGTATGACCTGGGATCAGTAGACTTTAAACTCAATCTCTTATCTTTATGCCTAGAATACTCTAGCAATTAATTGTTATTCACAAAGATGACTGACTTAGCTGTATAATCAGAGATTTAATTATGCTAGATATATTGCAATTCAGAAGGTTGGAAAGCTTACCACTAGTGGTCACGGTGATTCATGGTGATTAAAATTAAAGACTCCCTCCTCTCCTAATTCTGAGTTAACCACATGATTGTATAACTTGGGACAACTCATTTTACAGCATCTGTTTTTGAGAGACAACTTCCACTTTGTTATTTTATATCCCAACACTGTTTATGCAGCAGGGCCTGATAAAGATCTGTAATTCATTTCTCCCTGTATTTAGCCACTTTTTCACTGAAGCCTAATGACGTGACACAACAATTTTTTTCTGAGCATCAGGAATTTACCTGATTCTATGTCCATAACTGAGGCCTTTGCTGTATATTTCTCTGGGCTGTTTATGTGTCCAGTCTAGATGTTGATTTCGAGGGCAAAAAAAGAACCATTTTAGTGTTTTAGGTCCATTAACCTAGGATGACGTTTATAGGAAGTATTATTTTCAATAACTAATATTTTAGTGTTTACTGGGTCTAGCTCTGAGCTAAGAACTTTATTATAAGCCTCAGCTCAGTAGTTTCAAAATGCACATAACCACTCATTTTGTGAGTACCAAATTCAATGTAGTTGGTAGTGACCAGATTTTTATAAAATAAAATAGAAGCGAATATAACAACTATAGTAAAAATAAGCATGCATCTCATAGAGGAAGTATTGAAACTTTGATTTTAATTAAATAGATTTATTTATCTTTCTGTTTCTGTGTATAATACGAGAGACCAAAAAAATTGGGAAAGCCTCTACATTTTTTTCATATAATGCTCACTACAATGCTATGAAGTAATGCAAAGTCTGTGATACATCCAAGGTCAAGAGTTTATAAACTCCAGGGTCATTCTTTAGCTATTATGTTCTGGCACTTATAGTAGATTGCAAGAGCACAGGTTTTGCTTAATTTGGTAAATTACTGATTTAACTTACCTGGGCCTCGTCCCTTGTCCTCCCTTTGGGAATAATGCCACCATTGCCACCGTAACTCTTTAAGGGTTGAAAGGGTCAAATAAGGTAATTTATATAAATATGCTTTTTTAACCTTAAAGGAGCTACAAAATAAGGTATTATTATTACTACAGTAACTTGCTTTCTGGCTCTTCAAATGCTTAGTTGACTGCCAGGTTTGACTAGAGATGATCGGATTTAAGTGCCTTTTAAAGTAGTTTACAATTCACTGTTTCATGAGTTGAGATCATTCCTGTTGAGTACTTTTTATAGTTTTTTGACAAGATGTTGTGAATAAAGTAGCTATGATGTTTATTTACAGTTTCTTTTCCTATTTTGGCATTACTCTATATAAAACAACAGAAGGCAAATAAACTTTGGACATACCTATACAAGCTCATTATCCACATTTGTCTTCAAATAAGCCCGCATCTTGGTTTTAAAGGAAAAATAACACCGTGCAAATAAAACTTGCTTTTCAACAAAAGTTTCAAATACCAATGGTGATAGTCAGTGGAAGATCTAAAAAGTTCTAAAAGAAAGATGTCTACGACCTTTAGAAATACAACAGCAATGGAACAGAAAGCAAATGTAAAACCTCTAATTGACAGTAAAACTTTTGAGTGGAGGTGTTTTAATAAATAAAAGTAGCCAGTAAAGTAGCTAGTTGTCTCCTGCCTGTCTCCCCTCCTTCTGTCTCCATTTCTTTTCTTTTTCACTTTTTCTTTCTCTCACTGTCTCCTCCAAGTCTTCTGTCTTTCTATCTATGTGGCCCTCTGATCAAACTTCTTATTAACATGTATATTTTTGTTATTTAGTTGCTGACTCATGTCTGACTCTTGTGACCCCAACCACTGTAGCCCGCCAGGCTCCTCTGTCCATGAGATTCTCCAGGCAAGAATACTGGAGTGGGTTGCCATTTCCTTCTCTAGAGGACCTTCCCCTCCCAGGGATTGAACCTGAGTCGCCTGCATTAGCAGGAGGGTTCTTTTTTATTCTATATTTACCTTGTGGCCTAATTTTAGGATGTAATGATTAAAAACATACATATTTTACATTTTACATATCAGTTTGGGACAACCTCCTAACAGTATATATTCAGAGCCTTAGAGTTATGAACGTTATCGTCCTTAAACAGATTTCTCAGCATTTGGAGGAGCCGGCAGATATCTGGACAAAGGAGCATTCATGCTTCTCTTCTCTGCAGTCCCTTAGTCTAGTATTAACTGAAAGAATAGGAGGATATTGGGATGCAAATGAGCCAGAGGATGGCTCTTTGCCAAGTGTTGTTTATTGAGCTGAGTAAACATCTCCTGAGTGGGCTGGAGGGAGGTGTTAGTTTAAGTGGGCAGGAGGAGCCCCCGTACTCCAAGTGCTGAGCTTTCTCAAAGAAATACCCCAAATGTACATTCCTGGGCTCCTGAAGGGAGGGGCAGGCCTTCCAGAACTGTCCTTAAATTGGAAGTCGGGATCCTTCGAATGTAAGTGTGGCTATGATTTATCTTTTTGCAAACTGAGAAAAAGAAAATTTTAGGGAAATAGGATAACTGCAGTTGCAGGGGATTTATTTACAGTTCCTAAGAGAACTAATTGTTTTACTTTCTCACACTTCAGCTATAAACAGTATGCTAATAGCAACGTACCCATACCTATTCATGAGAAGAATCCCCTAGAGAACTTAGGGTAGTCAACATGTGAAAAAACACTGTTAGAAAAAATACTTCAAAGTCTAAAGAAAAGTTTCTTTTTTTTCTTTTGGCTGTGCCATAGGTCATGTGGGATCTTAGTTCCCCAGCTAGGGATTGAACCCACACCCCCTGCATCGAGAGTGCAGAGCTTAACCACTGGAACGCCAGAGAAGTCACCAGATTTTTTTCTGAAGTATTCAGCAATTCATATTTAAAAATGATTATTCCCAAAGTCCCCTCACACCACGTCCAGTTGCTGAGATTTTACTGAGTTAGTTAGATCTGACAGAAGCTGAAGCTCCAATAGTTTGGCCACCTGATACTAAGAACTTTCTCATTGGAAAAGACCCTGTGATGCTGGGAAAGATCGACAGCAGGAGGAGACGGGGATGACAGAGGATGAGATGACTGGATGGCATCACCGACTCGACAGAGTGAGTTTGAGCAAGCTCCTCGACAGGGAAGCCTGGCGAGCTGCATGCAGTCCACGGGGCTGCAAAAAGTGGGACGCGTCTGAACTGAGCAGAGCTGATAGGAAGGGAGGATTGAGTTAGATCTGATAGAAAGGGAGGGGAAAAAAGTCTTATGATTAAGTGACCATCACTTAAACTTTGGATCTAAACTAATAGAAGAGGCTCATCAAAATATGCCTGAATTCATCCTGCGAGAGAATGTGTAATAAGAGTGATGGGATAGTGAGAAATAAAGGACAGGAAAAGGAAGGATTCAGTGAAAACAAGAAAGCCACAGTATTTAAGCCTGTGACTCTCATTTTTGATGTTACCTGGTTAAGTGTGAAATTTTACATTTACTTTTTTCAAAGCAAGATAAAAATCTCAAGTATTTAGAGCAATTTTATTTGTCTACTTTGTGGTAAAATTTTATTTTTTCACTGTGTAGCCAGGGATTATTAAATTAAAAAATATTTTAAAAAGGCATTCACTTTAATGCCTACCCTGGCAGCTGAAAGCTATTAAGATTAATGTTCTATTATTGATTAGCACTTATATGTTTATTTGGTACCTCTGAGGTGAAAATTTACTTGACTGCTGGTAGCATAGAATAGTCATCTCCAATTTTGACAATTACTAGAAGGCAATTTTATAAGTGATTAGTCCCATGCTGTTGTGTGTGTGGGAGGGATTTAGCATAGGGTTATTTTGTTACCCTTTTGGGATATTATCCTTTTTAGTTTATAAGTAATCTAATATTTGTTACCTTTAATGTTTTACTGATTCAAGAGTCATGCTGGCCTTCTTTAGTTTACTGTGATGCCAAGCGTTATAAACATATTCTGAGTAAAAATTTCTGAGGGGAACTATCTTCTCCATTTATAAAGAATCTTCTTTTAATAATATGAGAGCAATTCCACAAGCCACAGCTGAAAATGTCATGTTACATCATCATTAGCTCATTATCATACCTTGCGTAACATTTATTTAAAAACAGTTAGTTTACACAGTGTTTATTTGTTTAGAAGATTTTGAATTTCATAGGATAATGATAATTTTAAAGGCTGTATAAGTGTTACTAGTGGTCAAGCTAAAGAAAATGACATTATTTCAAATATTGCCGCTTTAGGATCTTCTAGGAGAAGGCAATGGCACCTCACTCCAGTTCTCTTGCCTGGAAAATCCCATGGACAGAGGAGCCTGGTGGGCTGCAGTCCGTGGGATCGCTAAGAGTCGGATACGACAGAGCGACTTCACTTTCACTTTTCACTTTCATGCATTGGAGAAGGAAATGGCAACCCACTCCAGTGTTCTTGCCTGGAGAATCCCAGGGATGGGGGAGCCTGGTGGGCTGCCGTCTATGGGGTCGCACAGGGTCCGACACGACTGAAGCGACTTAGCAGCAGCAGCAGCAGCAGCAGCAGGACAAGGCTATGGTCTCTAAACTTGGTCTCAAAACCCCAAATATATTTCATTTTGACTTGATATTTTATATTAAGAATAGTAATTTATTAAGTACTAATTATGAGTATAGCATTTAGTTAGAAACTGTCAAGAAAAGTATAAGATAAATTCCTTACTAGATGAAGTATATAACAATCATAGGAAGACTTACAATATTCTTTGTTTTCTACTTCACTACTGGATAGAATTTTATGACTAGCTTCCTCTCTGTCTGACCTACTTTTTAACCTGAGGACTTAAGAAAATGTTTTTTTTCCCAGCCATCAACATTACTGGAATCTAAGATGAGGCTTCCTTATTAGGCCTGTTTCTCCCAAGGTTTTGGAGGACTCTCAGTGAATCTTTAAATAGACATTGAACATTTTCACTGTGGCATGTTTTAGGGACAGAGGACATGGTCCTTTACATCATGGAGCTTTCATCATGGTCTTTACAGTCGAGGGTAGACTGATGTTAAACAGACTTATAGATCATTAAGTAACCATAAGGTTGTTAAGTTCTATAAAGCAGGGGTTCCCAGCTTCCTGGATCTAATGCCTGATGATCTGAGGTGGAGCTGATGTAATAGTAATAGAAATAAATGAACAGTAAATGTGATGTACTTGAATCATCCTGAGACCATCTCAACCACCATCCCTCTTCTGCCACCACACCATGCCCTTCAGTCTGTCGAAAAATAGTCCTCCATGAAAATGGTCCCTGATACCAAAAAAACATTTGGGACCACTGTTGTAAAGAACTGTAGGGAGAAATATAAGGAGAAGTTCTCTCAGGAATACTGCCGTTGCCTTGGAGTCATTGAGAACCCAAGAGTGAACAGAAATTCTTGACTGGAAGAGAGCTGGATGAAGGATACCAAGTAAAGAGCACAACTGGCATGAAGTCATGGAGGCTGGAGAGACGATGGCACTTTGCAGCAGCTGACTGAAGCCCACTGTGGTTGGAGGGGAGACTGTAAAGAGGAGCTTGGCTCTAAGAAGTTGTGAGGATGTTCTTGTAAGGAAAAAGGGAAGCCAAAGTGGGAGAAAGACAGGATCAGATTTTCATTTTATAAGGATCATTCTGAGCACAGGTGTGAAGCATGGTTTGGAAAAGGACAAATGGATTTGGGGGAGACAGTTAGGAGGACATTCTTGTAATCTCAGGAATGATAGTGGCCTAGTTGCAGGTAGGGTGGGAGAATAGATAGGTAGGAACAGTTAACATTTACTCATAGATTTGTTGGGACTTAGTGAGAGGGAAGGATGAGAGATGGTGCCCACGCACCTGGTTTGAACTGTAACATTTACCAAGACAGGAAACTTTAAAGTTGGATATTTTGCATATTTGCCTCCCAGAAAATTTAAAAACAAATTTGCATGGTACTTTCCCTCTGCATAATTCTGTTTTATGCATCATGACTGCATATTCTTTTCAATATTGTTTACCTTTCTACTATGGTTTAAGGTATATGTGTTAGTATATGTGCATGTGTGTATGTTGAAAACTTAGTCATTAAAAATTACCCCTTTCAGTTCCAAACAGCTGGTTCCTTACCCCTGCATGGGGAGATATTGATTCTCCTTTATACTTTAGCTTCCTTGAGAGATAACCTTGACTCTTTTTGAAGTTCTTCTTTTGTTACTTTTCTCTTTTTTAGAGTGTATGCAAATACATATAGATGCCTATGTATGCCCCAACCCATCCACACATACACAATTTCTTTTAGATTGCATGGAATTGGTGTATAGTAAGATATGGGAAAGGAAGAAAACTTAAAAAAAAATTGTTTCCTCTAATGAGTTGTCTTCGAAAATGCACACATACTAGAAGGCTGAGAACTGAGAATTGTTTTTTTTTTTTTTTTTTAGGGGAGGCAATAGCAAAGATTTTGTTATATAGATAAATATATAGTACGATTTGGCTGCTTACTAAAGTCAGAAAAATAGGAGTTCAGCTCTTATTTTTCCCCACATACTTTCAGGGCATTATAACAGTTTTAATGTGAATTGTAAAGTGTAGGAGGTAGACTCTAATTCCCTTTCACACACATAAATCAAGTTTCAGGTTCTTTCGGAAATGTTTACTAGAAAACATCATGGGCAGACTTTAAAATGCTTTTGGATTGCATGACGGCATGGTGCCGCTTCGATTGAAGGCTTGTAATATTTTATTTTCTTTCCCAAAGAGTCAAGATAAATCCTGTAAACGTTTTTTCTTGTTTTTGTTGTTTCTGTTGTCCCATTGTGTTTGGCCCTAACCTTTTACCCCCCAGGAAACAAAAGTGTTTTCTTACTCTGGGTGCCTGCTGAGTCCTCCAGCTGTTGGGCAGTGGTTTCAAAGCTGTTCCTTATTTACACACTGTAATTTTGGCTTGTCAGAAAACTTCCCAAGTCTTGTCTGCAGAGTAATAATATGAACAGTAAAGGATGTGTTTTGAAGGGGAAATCTCTGTCAAAACTTACTAGAATGTAGCTTGTTTTATTATTTAACACAAAATCTCATATAATTAAATTTATTTTTTTGCTGTTGTTTAGTTGCTAAGTTGTGTCCAACTCTTTGCTACCCCATGGACTATAGCTTGCCAGACTCCTTTGTCCATGGGATTTCCTAGACAAGATTAGTGGAGTGGGCTGTCCTTTCCTTCTCTAAGGGATCTCCTGACCCAGAACCTGGGTCTGCTGCATTGGTAGGCAGATTCTTTACCCCAGAGACACCAGGGAAGGCATATAATTAGATTATTGTATACTTTTAAAAAACTGGTCATAATGACATTCAACATAAAACCTAGTCTACAAAATCTCAAGCAAATTAATGAAGAGCCTGTTCTAGTATCTACTCCTTATCCCTTCACCATTAACAGGAAACATGTTTAACCATGAGTATAGGCTGGGCACTGTTTTGGGGTCTATTTAGACTCTGTCTTCCAGCAACTTCAGCCTGTTGAAGGAAATAGACATGTAGAGAAATATTCTAACCCTTTTAGGAATGAAATGCTGAGAGAGGACAGATTGAGGAGAAACTGGCTTTCCCTGGAAAAGTGGAGAAATGTGTTGCAGATGAAGGAACAGTTGTGTTAAGTCTTACTCTTAGAATTTCCAGATGAAGAGCAGGGGAGTGGCTTAAATATTTACAGTGTACCAGTTTGATAAATTTGATTATCGTGTTAGGTCTTGGCATTGTGAGAACATACTGAAGAGACAAATTACTCTACTGAGGAGTGGATGGGTGGATGGAGTTTACCTAGTAAGTGACAGCAGTTTTGAGATCTAAAGATGTGCAGGAATTAGAAGGATAAGAGAGAGCCAAGTAGGATTTTCTAGGCAGAGGGAGTAGCTTGTGAAGAGGCCAGAGATAAAGCAGTAAGAACTGCATCTGGCGTTTTGAAGACAGAGATGAATGTGGCAGTTTGTGGGGGCTAGAATGGGCCAGAGAACTCTTGGGTCTTGTTCCAAGGGGTGTTGGAGACAACCTCATGCATTGAAGGATTTTAGGCAGGGGAGCAATAGGATCAGACTCCTGCAATAAAATGACTGTGTTAAATTCATTAAAAAAAATTGGGAACATTGTGAATCAATTCACAGGGGACGCTTTATCACCTAGAACTCTTCCTGTCTTGTGCTCAATGCTTAGGCTCTTAGTCAGTTATGCTTAGGCTTTGGTTAGCCTTTGTCATCCTTTGTGTGCGATAATTTTGGCTACCCTTGTCCTTTCTGCTATCAGCCATTCTCTTCCATATTTATCATGTTTGTGATACACAGAGCCCTGGCCAGGATGAAGGGCAATTGAGAAAGTAATAAGATAACAAATTATATATTAATATAAGCCTAATGTATAAGTTGGTGGTACATTTTGGTGTTCATATGAGTACTTGAGTCTGTCTAAATTAATCTGATGTTCTCATCACTGTTTTCCAGCTCGAGAATCAAAGGCAGGTAAAATAATTGGAAATTATTGGTACAATCCAAACTACATTACAGTTGTCAAGTGTGGTTACATGGGAGCCAGGCTGCTTTTGTGTGTTTCCTGATAAATATTCTTTCTGTATTCTTTATCAGCATATAATCCTGAGACACAAAAATCCATTGTGTCCCACTGGGAATGTGAGAAAATCAAACCTATATGTTGGCTTTGCTCTCATTTTGCTCCTGGTTAGGAACTACTAACATTTCTATATTAATCACCCTGGTTTTGAATTGAGATAAATGTTTTCAGCACGATGTATCCTACATTTTCCTCAAATATATCACTGGACCCATACAAGATTATTTTAAATACAGATTACAAATAGATGTCTGTTTTCATGTGCCTGATACTGTGCTTTGTGGGTACTTGTTAGAAATGTTAATTTGATAGATATTAGAAGGCAGTGGCACCCCACTC
The DNA here is from genome assembly GCA_006410615.1 of Neotragus moschatus. Taxonomy (NCBI): domain Eukaryota; kingdom Metazoa; phylum Chordata; class Mammalia; order Artiodactyla; family Bovidae; genus Neotragus; species Neotragus moschatus. The sequence continues at coordinate 591,315 of SJYA01001363.1, read as the reverse complement.
TGGTACTCTTGCCTGGAAAATCCCATGGATGGGGGAGCCTGGTTGGCTGCAGTCCATGGGGTCGCTAAGAGTCGGACACGACTGAGTGACTCCACTTTCACTTTTCCGTTTCATGCATTGGAGAAGGAAATGGCACCCCATTCCAGTGTTCTTGCCTGGAGAATCCCAGGGACAGAGGAGCCTGGTGGGCTGCCGTCTATGGGGTCGCACAGAGTCGGTCATGATTGAAGCGACTTAGCAGCTTAGCAGCAGGCTAATATTTAAGTATGTACATAGCACCTCCCCATCTGCCAGATATTTTATATAAGCTAGCACATTTTATCTTCACTGCATCATATGCTGCTAAGTCGCTTCAGTCGTGTCCGACTCTGTGCGACCCCACAGACGGCAGCTCACCAGGCTCACCCTCCCTGGGATTTTCCAGGCAGGAACACTGGAGAATTCTTCAGGCAAGAACACATTTCCTTCTCCAATGCATGAAAGTGAAAAGTGAAAGCAAAGTCACTCAGTCATGTCCAACTCTTTGTGATCCCATGGACTGTAGCCCACCAGGCTCCTCTGTCCATGGGATTTTCCAGGTAAGAGTACTGGAGTGGGGTGCCATTTCCTCTCTGCATCATAAGAGGGAGGTATTATTGTTATACACTCTTAAGAAGTGAATCCTGGTCTCCCTCCCCCATTCATGTTGAAGCCCTCACCCTTAATTTGACCATATTTGAAGGCAGAACCTTTAATGAGCTCATTAAAGATAAAAGAGGTCATAAGGATGGGGCCTTAGTCCAATAGAACTGATGTCCTTACAAGAAGAGAAAGACACTAGGGATGCAGGTTCACACAGGAAAAGCTACTTGAGGACACAGGAGAAGGCAGCCATCTGCCTATCAAGGAGTGAAGCCTCAGGAGAACCTTGCTATCACTCTGATCTTGGACTTTCAGCTTCCAGAACTTCAAGAAAATAAATATGTTGTTTAGGTCATCTAGTGTGTGGTGTATTGTGATGGTGGCCCTTACATGTTAACACACAGATTTTTGCATATGAAGAAATCAAGGCACAGAGAAATTAAACAACTGATTCAAGGCCATACAGCTAGAAAATTATCTAGTTAGGGTTCATGGAAAGTGTGATTATTTAATCAGTGTGGTTAACCACTATGCTGTACTGGTGCTCAAGCAGACAGAGCCTCCCACTGCCTGGGCTTAGCTTGTGTGACTCCATCTTGCCTCTGGCATTTTCCCTTCCCTCCTTTCCTCTGCCTAGCTCTTTGCTTTCCAGTGCACAGTATCCATGGCATGTTTGCTTTGGGCCGTACTGTACAGGAATGATAGATATGCAGAATCTCTTACTTTTATCATGGTTAGTAATCTGTGTGGCTCAAGCAGTTTCATGGTTCAGAATGAGCAGGGTCAGCAACACTGTTGAAATTTTTCTTGTCATGCATTAACTTTTCAAATGATAGCAAAGCTCACGTTCATTTCCCGCCCCCCAGCATTAGTCTCATTGTTTCTGTTACAGGATGCCTTCATAGTATATCCCTGCCAGGTTTTGGAAAGGAGTTTCTTTCCAAGGACAAGAAGGACATGGAGAAATTAGAGGAGAATTGGTGTGAATTAAAGTGTCCATGTTGATACCCAAGAGTGGTCTAACTGATGAATTGAGCACTTTTTAATTAAAGTATGTTTAAAATAAAAATATTTTGAAGTATTTAAAGTACTTTTGTTTAAACATATGTTAATATGTTTCATGTTTTAAAATGGTCTTTAAAATACGATAATGTTTTTGGTAGATGCTTATGTCTCACTGGGCTTCTCTCGTGGCTCAGAGGTTAAAGCGTCTGCCTGCAGTGTGGTAGACCTGGATTTGATCTCTGGGTTGGGAAGATCCCCTGGAGAAGGAAATGGCAATCCACTCCAGTGTTCTTGCCTGGAGATTCCCATGGATGGAGGAGCCTGGTGGGCTACAGTCCATGCGGTCACAAAGAGTTGGACTTCACTTATATCTCATTAAACATAAAGAAATGGTGCAGTTATAAAAATGCAGTGACCACTGAGGGTATGTTGTGGGATCTTGTCTGAAAATACATATAGAATGTATGTATACATACAAAGCTACCTTGGATTGGTCTGGGAAATAATCAATTTATTTCTGAGATTATTAACCATTTCCTATGAATTTACAAATGTGTAGGTTGTATAGGAAAGCAAAAATTAATAAATGAATACTTGAATTCTTGTCCTGATTCTCCTTTTAGGATGTTATTAAAGGAAGACTACTTTGTGTACTTTGTCAAGGGCTTTTCATATCTATATAATTTAGACATAAATGAGAATAATAAAATTACACCATACTGATTAATGTTTATTTTACTTACTTTTATATGATTGACTATTACAGGATAAGCAGAGTTTAATTTCTGAAACTATCTTCATATCACTTCACTTTTTGTTATGATTAGAAGAAAAAAGGAGAGGTATTGTACTTTAAGTGTGAAATTTTAAACATAAATTGCCTTAGAATGATTTATGATGTATTTTTTTCTGTCATAGAATCACTTTGTTATCTGTATATTTCTATTTATAATTTCAATACAAAATATATTTTATTTTTAAAATAAGACATTTGACTTTATTATATAGTTGCCTTATTTAATACTTGAATGTGCCCTCAGTTTTATGACACTGAAATTGGTTGCTGTGGAAATATTTTCAAGACACTATGCTTATGATTTGTGGAAAGTATATTAGAGAATTGTTCTTCTTTTTTTTAAAGTACAGTCTTTTCTCAAGCCTACTCAACAATAAAAATAAAAGGATGTAATTTATGAGAAAAAGAAACAGCAGAGTTTTTTTTCTTTCCCATTAGAGATCAATGCTTTTATGTCTTAGTGTAAATTTTGTTTATGTCTGTAAACTTGGGGATGTTATTGGCCAGTGACAGATAAAAGAAAGTAATTACTGCATTTTTCATTATAGATGAAGCTCACTTTTAAGAACTCTAATCAGATTTTAAAGAATTAATTGACATTTAAGTTCATTTATTGAAAAACTTCAGTACCACTATAACAATGTAAGTATAATGATTTTCATCATGAACCATATTCCCTCAATACTTACTCCCAGAAATGCTAAATCTGGGCTACCTACTGGCAAAACTAACTCTGTAAATAGGTTTTTTTTTTTTTTCTTCTCTTTGCATTCAAGCAGTTTTAACATGGGATTATCTAACATGACTCTGATATTAACACCAATTCCAATGCACATTTTTTTTTTTTTTTCAACACCACCAAGCAGTTTATTCAGTTCTTACACTGTTTAGCTGGGAGATGACATCAGACTCTGGCTCAGTGTGTCAAGAATCCACCTGCGGTGCGGGAGACACAGAAGACGAAGGTTTGACCCCTGGGTTGGGAAGATCCCCAGGAGAAGGAAATGGCAGCCCAGTCCAGTATTCTTGCTTGAAAAATCCCATAGACAGAAAAGTCTGGTGGACTGCAGTCCCGTGGGTCACAAAGTATTGGACACAACTGAGCAACTAAGCACCGCAGTTGAAAGGCTCAGTGCTGCCAGGCTGTCCCTCTTCCTTCAGCTGCCAATTGCAAGTCCAGGGTGTCACTCTGTTCCTGATAGATTGATTGCTGGTTTCCACATCCTCCTTGGTTTCTGTTAATATGCTAGAGTGGCTCACAGAACTCAGAGAAACAGTTTACTTAGTAAATCACTGGTTTATTATAAAAGGATGTAAGTCAGAAATAGCCAAGTGGAATAGATGGACATGGGAAGGTACAGGGAAAAGGCTCAGGCCATTTCCGGGCACCCCACTTTCCCCCAGTCTTCATGTGTTCACCAAACCAGAGGATCTGTGAAACCCGTTCTTTTTAGGTTTTAGGAAAGCTTCATTAAAGGAGCGTGCATGCTCGATCGTATCTGACTCTTTGCAACCACATGGACTGTAGCCTACCAGGCTCCTCTGTTCATGGGATTGTCCTGGCTAGAATACTGGAGTGGGTTTTCATTTCTCCTCCAGGGGATCTTCCTACCCTGGGATCGAACCTGCATTTCCTGTGTTGGCAGTCAGATTCTTTACCACTGAACTACGTCACCACAGGGACAAGATTGATTAAATCATTGGCCCTTGGCAATCAAGTCAACCTCCAGCCTCTCTTCTCTCCCCAGAGGTGTGTGTGTTTTGAGGGGTAGGACTGAAAGTTCCAACCCTCCTGTCACGTGATTGGTTCCCGTGGCAACCAGCCCCCCTCCTTCTGTGTCCCCCTCCTGCTTTTCAAAGGTCATCTTCTTAGCATAAACTCAGGTATGGTTGAAAGGTATTTGTTATGAATATCAAGACCTTTATTGCCCTATTCTCTTAGAAAATGCCAAGGGTTTTAGGAGCTTTGTGCTAGGAAGAAGGATGAAGACCAATATATATTTGTGTTATAAATCACAATATCACAGTGCTCAACTTGCAAGGTGAGATGAAACCCTTGTTTCAAGGATAATTATCTGCTATTGTTTAGGTTCCAAATGTTCTTTTGAATCCTAGAGTAGGCAACTGTGGTTTGTGGATGTCCTGCATCTATCTATTCCCCATTCTCACTTCTAAGTGTAATATTAACCAGGCCTGCTGACCCTAGTTAGCTTCTGAAATCAGAGGCGATTAGGCATGTTCAGGACGGTATAGATGTGGACCATTCCCCGTTCTGACAGCAGCATCCAGACTTTGGATTGTGAAAGTATACCTCCTTATTATGTTAATCTGTAATCTTAGAGGAACTTTTAGTTAAGGTGTCTTTTATTCAAAGGTGGTTAACTAAGACACTCTAGGGAAATAAGAGTCCTACCCTAGAATTTCTTGAAGTGAGACAGTAAAGCTAACAGCTGCTGAAATTTGTCAGATTTAAAGGGTGGGAACCCGTGGCAGCCGTCTTTTCTTCCCTGTGGAGAAAACAGAACTGAACTGAGAGAGCAACTGAACTTTCCCACCATGTTGAAAATCCTTGGTTGCGACTATTAAAACTAAGGCCCAACAGGCCCAGAATGGAGTTGCTTATTCTAAGCCTCAGATCACCAAACCAAGATTTAATTACAGTTTTATCTCCCCAAAGTGGAATTAAACTAGTCTATCAGGAATCACCTGATCAGCTCTAATTAGGTAGTCTGTCTGAGAGACCCTAAGGAAAGTAGCCGTGCAATCACCATTCTTTTTTGGGTTTTTTTGGCCTAGTGTTCCTTGTTTCTGCTAGGAACTATAAATGTCTTTCATTTTGTACAATTCCTTAGAACTGTTATCTGTCTGCTAGATTGGGTGCTGCTTGACTGGTTAACTGTTGAATAAAGTCGATAAGATCTCCAAAATTTACTCAGTTGAATTTTGTTTTTTTAACTCAACTGTTTATGAGAACTAGTTCTTCTCTTGAATAACCTTTGCTATATCATTCGACATTTCCTTTGCTTCCACAAGTCAATACATTTCTCCTTTTGCCTAAGCTAATTTGGGTTCTATTCCTATCACAACCAAACTGATAATCAAATAGTTTTTGTCTGTGTTCCTATTTTATCTCTTTTTTAATTCATAGGTTATTTTCAGTAGTTATAAGCATAGCACATATAGTTTTGATTCAAGCTTTTTTCCAGTTAATATGTCTAATAACACATTTTTCTTAACTATTTTCTTTGTTTTTGTCAGAAAAACATGTATGCTACATGAATTTGTATTATACCTTGTCATTTAACCCAGGTTAAATATTTATTTTTTTCACACCTTATTTTTTTCTTTGCAATTAAAAATTATAAGGAACTTTGTGCATTTTTACTAGTGTTCTATGGGTTAACTTCTAAAAGGTTGATTCTTAAAAAAAGATGAAACTATGTTAATGCTTAACTTCATTTTGGATTCTTGAATGAATATTCTACATTTGTATTGACAGCAGTAGATGTTGACATTATTTACCTACAACTGCACCAGCTTTATTATAATTTTAAAAAATAACACATTTTAACAATATATTCTGTATTTAATTGCTTATTGAATCCTAGGTAGTTTTTGTTTAGACTCTATGATGCTCTCATAATTTTTAATACTTTTACCCTATTTCAATCCTTTATTAATTTACTCATTATTATTGGAATACATTCCTAGCTGACATTTAGTGTATTTAGTCTTCCCATTGCCACTCATATTTCATCTCCTTCACTTATTAAGTGAATCACCTTGAGCAAATATTAAATTATCAATTCATTAATCTAGATGGGGCAAACATTGTTACCTATCTTGGAATGGCATAATACATGTGGAGTCCTTAGCATGGTTTCTGGCACTTAGGAAGTAAGATAATTATAAAAAATTTATGCTTCCCTTGAAATCAGTAGAACTTGCCTACTCTAGGGAATTTGTCTTTGTGGGCTTATAACTGGTTTCATTATTCCTGGGAGTATCTTTTCTCTTTCCGAGCTATCCTTACGTAGCTCCTTTGCTTTTCTGGGTACACCTGGTTCACAGTTACTTGGAGGATAAAGATTATTGACAAAGAGAATATAGATTATGGGGCAAGTATTAAAATTTTAGATTGCTTAAAATTCTAATAGTCTGACAGAGTCGAGTCACTACATTAGGTGTGCTGGAAAGTATGCTTCCAGCAGGAGCACCGTTCTGTTTCTTCTCGGACCCTGTCAACTTCCCTCCTCTGCTTCTACATCCTCTCTGTGGTGATTGCTTCTAATTTTGGTCCTGGCAGAAGATTGCTCCCCAACTGCAACCTGGGATCTCCCTTTGTTCACTAGCATCCCTCAGGGTGAAAGCAATTGTAGGTCAAATGATTCTCTTTCCTTTTCTTGCCTTTTGCTTCTTTGTTTCACTTCTTTTTATTATAGCAACACAAGTTATCTCTGTGTCTCTTCTCCACTAATGGGGCTTTGTATTTAAGGTGTACAACGTGATTTGATAAGCATATACATAGTGAAACGATTACTATAATTCAGCTAATTTTAACATGTCATTTCCTCAATAATTACATTTGTGTGTGTGTGTGTGTGTGTGTGTGTGATGAGTGCACCTGAGATCTACTTTCTTAGCACATTTCTAGTGTTCAAGACAGTATTGTTAAGTATCTGTGTCATTTTCAATGACTAATTTGTTAGATAAAGCATTTTAGTGACGCAGATCTTATACCATTACATTAGTATTGGATGTTAAGCAAGCTTTCCCCTCTCTGTTTTTTCCCCCAATAAAGAGAATTGCTAGAAATTTGATGGTAGCATAACTGAGTGAAGATTTAATAGCACAAGCACTAGTTACTTGCATAGAACCTGACAACAAATAGTAGTGTGTGGTATTGTAAACAGTTGTTCTGTATTTAGAATGTTATTACTTAAGTTGTTCTTAAAAATGTGATCATGGGTTGATTCCAACAAAGCAATAAAAACAAAATACTAGGTACCTCTGATAATTTTCTTAATGATATACTTGAGCTGTAATTATATAGCTTGTATGTATTTGTGGGTAGCATTAAAACTTCACATGATTAAGATTGTTATGTGTAGATCATTATTATATGCAGACCATTTTTATTGTAGGTTCAGAGACTTCACTCTAATGCTTTGAATCCTCTGAGCATCCTGTTGAGATGGCCTGCTAGTTAAAATGGAAATTTAATTTTTATGGGGTTTGTATGTGTTTTGAAATTATGGCAGTTAGGATTGTGAATTTGATTTATATCTTCTGAAAGAAAGGAGCAATTGACTTTTAAAATGTGATTTTATTTGAAAAAACTCTACTAAACAAATTTATTTTTGAGGACAGTATTCATAGACAAAATATAGATGGGGATGATTTCCCATTGCCTCTCTACATTTCTGAAGTATAACAATATTTTCTTAACATTTTGATTTTTAAATAGAGCTTTAACAAAAAAGTCATTAACAGATGCCTTATTTGCACTTTAAAAGTTTACAAAGAATTGCTCAGGAAACATTTTCTTCCCTAGTTTGCTTTTGACTCTGGGAACAAATAGTGTTAGTATTATCATTTGATAGCTGGCTCCACAACAATGAAAGTAGGATCACAGACTCACTTTTACTCAAATTTGTTGAAGCTGATATTAGATAGTTCAACTTGTTAAAACTTAGAGACAGAAGTGGATTGATGGTTAATAATTCACTTGAAGATATAGTTAATATAAGCAGAATTTAAAATAATCTGGAAAACATTACTTTTTGAGAAGATTTAGATTTCAGTTTTACTTGGAGGAGTTTCAAAATGTTTCTAAGCATTTACTATTAGGGCTTCTTAGATGACTCAGTGGGGGAAGAATCTACCTGCAATGCAGGACATGCAGGAGACACGAGTTCGATCCCTGGGTACTCAGGGGAAGATCCCCTGGAGGAGGGCATGGCAACCGACTCCAGTGTTCTTGCCTGAGGAATCTCAGGGACAGAGTAGCCTGCTGGGCTATATTCCGTGGGGGTCGCAAAGAATCGGACATGGCTGAAGAAGCATTTACTATTAAGGGTTCTATAAAAAGTTATAGAAAGAAGAATTAGTGGAACTGAAACCCACTATTCTTGGAAAAATTTAGCTTTGATAAAATATTACTGCTTATTTAACCTGTTTTATACTGTCTTGGAAATAATTTAAGGCCAAGGGTTATGGATAAGTCCATGAATGCCACATGAAGAAAAAGAAAAAAACATTTTCTTTTTTGTATTTGTTTGATAAACATCATGATCATTGTAACACGTGTATCATGAATTCCGATATTTGAAGAACACTCTGGTCAGTAGTCAGGGGATGTTTCTGAGGAGTCAAGGGACACTGGGGATATATAACAAAACCATGAAGAGGAGAAAATACATTGGAAAGGAAATGACTTGACTCTGGAAATTACCAGGACATCCTGCCCAGGATGTCATTACCAAAACTGTTCCATTATCTTCATAAAAAGATAAAATCTATACACACCAGAGGACAATAGCAAACTGAGACATAATTGGCCTGTGATGATCAAGGACATTTCATATTGCATTAGACTAGTACTTTTAATTAGAGTTTCAGTTTAATTAGAGTATAATTCTGAACTATTTGTAGGCACTATCTGATAGAGTACAGAAGTTTTATTTAAGACTTCCGAGCATGGCAGCCCCCTCCAGTATTCTTGCCTGGAGAATCCGATGGACAGAGGAGCCTGGCAGGCTACAGTCCATAGGGTCACACAGATTTGGACATGACTGAAGTAACTTAGCACACACACACATCAAGTGATAGCCACAATTGCATGCAAAATAACATTGGATGCACAACACTGTACAATAGGGAAATGTGTGGTTTCCTTTTCCACATTAGATTTACATTTCTGTGTTGCTTTTTCTCCCCTTGTTCATCTTTATAAGTAAATAGTTACTCAAAAAGAGAGTCAGGCTCGATATTACTACACTTAAACTATTCTTATTCATAGTAATATGAGGAAAAGAAGATGAGAAGGAACAGGAAATAAAAAATCAGAATGGTTATTTTTGAATTATATTTCTTTCATGAAAGGCTTTTTTTTCTTTTTTCTTTTTTTGCTTTTAAACAGTCAGAGTAGAGGAAAATAGATATAAATGAGTCAATAGGATAAAATGTGTTGGTAGGAAAGATCCCTCTCTTTGAGGCCTTGATAATGTAATGTATTATTCAAGCATTTAAAAACGAATAAATAGAGAAATTACTGGGCCTAATGTTGGTCGTATTACTGCACTATTCAGAGCCCATGTCTAAATACTAAATAATTAGATATTCAGATTCATAAAGTTTTATTTTATCAACAATCCTGCATCTAAGGAAGTTAGTGCTAACTTGGCTCCGTTAGGAAAAACGGTAGTGTCGGCGCATCAAGTGGTTTTATGAGCAGGATACCACCTGGTTCCTCCTTGCTCTGACTTCATTTGTTGTTGTCTGGGATAATGAGAACTGTTCATCGGCTTAATGCCCTGACTTGTAAGAGGCAGATGCTATCAGATCCCTTCTGTCAGGAGGATTCCCAGAATAAGCCATTCAAGCAAGAACAATCGATGTCTTGTTGATGGCAAACAGTAGGGAATTCTCTGTATTTTCTTGTACCTTGCTTTTTCTATTTGTGTTTGTCCATTGGAAGCAGAAACTGCTCACTGACTGACTAAATGAAGGGGCACATCAGTGGCTTTTTTGTGACTTGGCTGTTCTTTATCACCGTAATGTAACCACTCAGTATCTGAAAATGTCCACGTTGCCAGTACATGTTTAGGGTTTCTGTGGAGCTTATCTTTTGGTGTGTGTTTCTGTTTGTCTCTTCTGCTATATACATCTTGTTTTAAATAGGTCTCTATTTATAGTCCTTTTTCTTTTTACACCCCCTCCTGCTTCTTACTGTATGATCATGCATCATTCACGGTCAAGATTTCCTTTTGTTCTGTTCCCATTAGAGTAGTTTAAGCCTTACATTGAGGCTGAAAACAAAACACAGTGAAGTATAATGTAAATGAGGAGAAAAGATAGATACAGCCAGACCACAAAGAATGTTTTTGACTTCACATTTTGGTGAGGATAGGCATTATAGCTCTAGCTATTTCACTTGGCACTTCACCTCTTGGGAGGGATGGAGAATATTGTTCAACGTTGTCTAGGTCTTATTTGGACTCTTCAGTCACTCTTTCTTGCTTGAATACAGCACGAACGTGCTTTCTGTCACTAGGAGTGAGGGTTAAAAACAAGCAAACAACAGCATAGAAGAAACCCTGTAAACTGCTAACTTGTATTAAATGCATGGGATCCGTGCAGCAGGATTTATGTATTCGTTCATTTATTTATGTATTTTATTTTTTGATTTGATTAGAACAAAATTATATTCTGAGAAGAAAATGCACAGCAGCCAGATGGTCCATTTTAGAACCACTCTTGAGTTAGTTAACAAGCCTTTAATGAACATTTGTGCTCTGGGAAATAGTAGGCTGTATAGTTCTGGAAGAGATAAAAGACCTATAAGACCTTTTAGTTTTGTTAATCTTGTTGGAGATTCTTGAAATTCTATTCAAAAAATTCTTGGTAGAAATTGAAGACCAGCTCACACAAAGTTAACAATGTTAGCAGTTTAAAACAAATGAGTTGAAGGGATGTAATGTGATCAAAATGTGAGGAAACTGAGGAATGATATGTGAATCAGATCAAGAAAAAAGGAAATAGATTTAGAACTGGAAGAGAAAAAGGTATGCAAGTGTTTCTTAATAAAGGGAGCCTTGATACCACAGGTTTTGCAGTACAATGCTATAGATGTTGCATGGGGAAATAGGAAAATAACTCAAAAAGTGAATCACCATTTGTTCATCTTATCTCAGTACACTCTCTCAAGATCTGGATTAGTTCGTCTCTTGGCAGAAAAGACTTTACATTGTTGTAGCTTCTAAGTATGCTGTTCAGTCGCCTAGTCATGTCTGACTTTTGTGACCCCATGGACTGCAGCACGGCTGGCCTCCCTTCCTTCGCCATCTCCCAAAGTTTGCTCAAGTTCATGTCCATTGCATTGGTGATGCCATCCAACCATCTCATCCTCTGACACCTCTTCTCCTTCTGTCCTCAAGCTTTCCCAGCATCAGCTTGTAAGCATCCAATACTATGAAAGTGAAAATGAAGTTGCTCAGTCATGTCTGACTCTTTGCAACCCCGTGGGCTGTAGCCTACAAGGCTCCTCCACCCATGGAATTTTCCAGGCAAGAGTACTGGGGTAGGTTGCCATATCCTCCTCCAGGGGATCTTCACCACCCAGGGATTGAACCCAGATCTCCCACATTGCAAGCAGACCCTTTTACCATCTGAGCCACCAGGGAAGCTCCAACACTATAAAGCAGTATAAATACAAAGTATTTGGTATGCAAAATTGCAAAATGTTAAAAAGATAAAGGCTCTCATGTTCTAAATCTTGGCAAAATCATTAATATATGAGGTGAGGTGAGTGGCCAGTTAATTGAATTTTAGTAATTGGTTATATATTTAGTGTCTATGGTGGAACAAACTTGAAGAATACATTACATATGAGGTGATGAAAATGCATTTTCAAAATTACTTCAAAAGATAAAGTGTAATTAGGACTTTTAAATAATTTTGCTCTTTGAAATTGGAATTGGAAATACAAGCCTGTTTGAGTCCCATGTCTGTATTCAAACTGTTGTCAGGACTCAACAATGAGTAAAAAATAGAGGATTGTCTTTCCAGTGTATTGTATGTACTGACCCTGCAATGGGGGTTAAACATTTTGTTGATGAACATGACTGAAAGAGTGACTTAGAGAAGAAGGATATACTGGTGAGTAATGAAAAGTGAGTTTGGAGAAGCAGTGGAAATTTTGTCAAGGGCTTACATGGACCACTGTAAGGTTTTAGTCCTTGTATAGTGTGATGCATTAAGACTCAGAGTTGACCTTGGCCTTGATGATTTATGTGATTTGGGGAAGCATCCTGGTACACGGGGTAGAACACTGGACTAGAAGTTGTGAACCCTGTGTTCTGTTGCCTCTGTTCCATCTCCCAACTAGATCTGTAAACACAGGAAGTTACTTCACCAATTTGAGCCTTTGTTTTTCATCAGGAAAATAAGGGTGTTAGCCTGATCTATGTCAGGTGTCCTTGGTACTTGATAAAGGTCATTCTAACAATTCAGTTATAAGAAGAAACTGAAGGTGTATGCAGGAACTAGAGACATAATCATTAATTCACGTGTGAGGAGTAGGGGCTTGGGCTAGAATGACATTTCAGGATGAAGAAAGGAGAGATCAGGGAGATATGGTCTTGGTAGAAATGACAGAATTTGCAGACAGCTTGAAGTTTGAGGATGAAGAAGAGGGAAAGAGACAAAAATAACCTCATTTTGGAGCCTAGGGAATTGGGAAGACTATGAACACTGAATGAACCCTGCTGACAGTTACGGGAAATTTGTGAACACTTGCTTATTGTTGGAGGAAGAAGACGAGCTCAGGTCTTCACATGTCAAATTGCAGTTGACGTCTGAGTGAGATGTCCTGCAGGCATTTGGAAGTCCCACAGTGAAAGAGGAATGGAGCAGTCAGGTGTGGCCGTGGCTCCTGGGTGTCAGCCACAGACTCTTTAGAACTAAGTGAACGAGCTCATTGAGGAAGGAATGGGAAGGAAAAAAGAGCAGGGACCTATGGTTGGAGGGAGAGTGAGGGAAAATTCTTTGTGTAATTTACAGCCAGTGTGTGAAAGTTAAGGCGGATAACAAATTAGAGAAAAGAGGGCCAAGGAGACTCAAGAGACTGAGAAAGCCAGTGATAATAGGTGACCTGAAGTAGTCTCCTTGTACTGTTTCCAGGCTATGGGGGTGGCAGAGGATGACATGGTTAGATAGCATCACTAACTCAATGGACACAAAATCTGAGCAAACGCTGGGAGATAGTGGAGGACAAGGGAGCTGAGTGTGCTGCAGTCCATGGGGTCGCAGAGTTGGACATGACTTAGCAACTGAACAACACAGCAAAGTATAAGGAATAATTTTTTGGAAGAAGTAGAAATTATAATACATCCCCTATTTTAACCACAAGACAGAATATATAAATTCTAAGCAGGAAAATAAACAGTGTGAAGTAAAATTCAAGACAATTTAGTGTGCCAAGAGAGAAGAAAAATATCCTCCCCCACCCTGAAGTCTGTCTTCAGTGAGCAATTAACAATCTCTTCTAATGCTTTTTTCAAATCCTACCTAAGCTGCACTACCTTTTACCCAAACAAAGCATATCCCTTGCAGCAAGATAGAAAACCTCTTTGTGACATCTTCACTTCCTTAACTACTGAGATTAAAAATATACCCCCTCCCAATCTGTTTACTACAAAGACGCCCTGGACTCACATTGTTTGATCACCCCTCATCTGTAAACACTGTGTGTGAGTTCAAATGGATTTTGTTACAGTGGAATTTGGACAGTGGGATTGAGTCAGTACAGGACTTTATGATGCTGTTTAGTTTGTAAATAAGAACTTGAACTTTCGGTAACATCTACCTGAGGATGGCAAAGATTATTCTCTTATTCCCGCTCCCCAGCTAATTTTCATTGTCGTGATCATATCAGAAGTCAAGTGTGGATTTTTTTTTTTTTTTTTTAATCTGAGACATCTAGTTAGTTTCAGTAACTTGGCACTGGAACTGTACATTTTATTGAGGCTAGGGAGGTAAAGCACTGGTGAACATCTGGACTGTTGAGCACACCACCAACCAGAAGTCCCCTGGATCTCAAATGGGCTAGTCCCTGAGCAGTATTTTTTTTTCAGTTAGAAGAATACCACGTCCAATCTGGTATAGTCAGTGTTTGCTGAGGAGGCTGTACCCCTGCCTCAGCCCCTTCCCTTCTACCCATTGAGAACTTGTGGCTTTCTCTGTAGCTCTTTTGAAAGGAATGGGAATCCTTCTATCTTGGATGAGGAAGATAAAGCTGGCAGGATGCTGAAAGTGGGGGTGACGGGGAGCTGGATACTCAACTCGCTTAGTCCAGGGAGAGGAATGTCTGCTGACTTTTGTATACTAGGGATTTTATTCTGAACAGTATATCTCATTCTACAACTGAATGCACTTCTTAATTTGCTTGCAAAGTAGCAAAACTTTTACAATATTTTTTTACTACTTTTTTTCCCTAGCTATACTTCTTTTCTTTGATGTGGCAGAACTATGAAAATGTTCTGCTAAGTAACATAAATCCAAAGTATGATTATCTTTCCTTTTGTTGAAAAACAAAGCAGTGGCCCACATGTATTTGAGGTCATGTCTCTTGGAGAAGCAGCAGAAGCATCATAAAAATACAAAATGGCCTATATCCACATTCTTATTTTGCAATATTATTCTGTTTGCTTTTGTCAGGGAAAGGTCATGTTAGGTTTCCCTGAAAACGTGTATTCCACTTTCCAGAGGAGATAGGTGACCAACGGCATGTGAGAGCTGTTCCAGCATTAGTAAGTAAAAGTACCAAGCAGTACTTCAGGTCGGGGGCAGTTCACAGGGAGGGAGAATACACCAGGGCAAGCATCAGCCTCTGACATGTGGATGCGTCCCATTGCAGCCACCAAGGCTCAGCCACCAACGGCTCCGGACTGGATCCAGTGAGGAGGGGAAAAGTGAGGTTCTTATGTGTACTCTGATATCGCTATCAGAGAATCAAGTGTGAGAGATGTGGGGAAGGTAGGAAGGAATCCATGAACCACAGCAGAATTGTGCCTGTTCTTAAATTCTTTCGTCTTTGTTTTGTTCTTTTTATCATTGAGGATTAATATCAAAACAGTCTCTCCAGAGGTTTCCTATGTTCATTAATTCAAGCCTGGCCTCTTCTTTCAATTACTCTATTTAAATAGCATCTACACATCCCTCTGCATGCGATGCCTCATTCTTTCTCTGTTTAATGGTAGTGGCAGTGGCATATGGAGAGTGATGGCAGGCGTGAAGCTGTTCGTGCCTCAGAGCTGAGCTCCGCCTCTTCTCAGACCTGTGAGATGAAGGTGCTTTTTGAATAGGAACTTTACTATCATCAACTTTGCTCTATTCTTCATGGAAAAAAACGCGACTGTTTAACTGGTATATTTGAGTATGTTCTGTATGTGCCAAGGTTATATCACAAATGTCAGCGGCTTTTTTACACAAGAGTTTTTCTTTTCTGGGGGTTTTAGAAAGCATTAGGTAAGTATGTTCTTTTCTTTAGCGCTTTTAAGTAATATTAGTTGATTTATGGTAGTTACTTCTCTTGATGTTTAGCTTTTAGACTTTAATGTATAGGTTACAAAAAAGAGGTGGCAGCTTTATGGTAAACGTTGACTATAACTGTGGAAGTAATGGTACTACCTTTTTTTCCCCTCTCTGGTACAATATATCTGCAAGAGATTCCTAAATGTAACTGTATGTATTTTTTTCTTCTTTAACAGAATTTGTTAGCTTCTTGAATTAAACTTGGCTTGCTTTATTTGGCAATAAGTGTGTGACTTTTTCAAATATTTAATTCAAGGTAATTTCACATCAAAGTGGTTAAATATTTTTATTCTGTGTGGCATTCTTAACTGTTCTGCTTCTTAAAATCAAATTTTAACTTTTTATTGCCTCTTTATTTAATATTTGGAAAATCAAACATATGGAAGCATTCTTATTTTATATAAGAGTGGTAACTAACAACTTATTGGTAGTAAAATTTGATTGTTTTTTAAAATTTAAAGATTGATTTTTTTGAAAAGCAGTTTAGAAAGAACGCATATTTATTTGCATTTATCATTATCTAGACCTTAATATCACATGGTCTAAATTCCTCAGTAATTAATTGCCGGTTTCTAGGACTTAAATAAGAAGTAAAATATAAACCTCAAAAATATGCAGTAATTTGTTGAATCGAATCAAAATAAAGTTATGTTTTTTTAGCCACGAGTGAAAACAATTATTTTCAAAGGTCTACCAAGTCATAGTAAAGAGAGTGTTCGAATAAAACTAAATCTACATATTTTATACACTTGTGAAACGAAACCTGCTTTATTAAAATAGCTTTATGATTTTCTAGTGTGTTATTTTTCTAAAGATTAACACCTACGTGACAATGTGCTTACATAGTTTGAATGAGTTGACCTCAGACAGAACGGATGTTCTCCAGTGCACAGGATATACTGGACATATTCATAGTCAGGTACTATGTGAGATGTTTTTGAGGGTCAGTATACATGACCCCAATACAAACAAAATTTCTTCTTACTATGAGAGGAAATGGTGCTGGTGAACACAAGGATTGTTATGGAAAGAAGTAGATCATGGGCAGCAGAATTCGATCTGCTAATTGCCCTCTTTGGGGAATTGCAGAATAAAATAATGAATAAAATGTAACAGAAAAACCTATGTTGGGGAAACATCCTTTCAAATCTTTTGATCTGTCTGTCACAACCAGTGCTAATTTTGAATAATTGATGCAATGTTGATGAAATGGCATTAGTGTAAGTATGAAATACCCTACAGAGATGCTGAACATGGTACTAGCATGTGGCTGTAAACCCTCTCTTTTATTTGGAAGTGCCATCTGTTTCCTCCAAAAGAAATTTAAGCTGTTTTTCCCATCAGTGAAATATGGTTGACTCTTTACTCAAAATGGTGCTCCAGCTCAGTCTTTACCTTTGTGCTTTAGATCTGTTTAAGGCAGTAAACACAGGGGTGCCCAGGAGTGTATCTTAATCTCAACATTTTTATAAGCAGCTGTGTCATTTGCTCTCACATGCTTCATACCAGTCCTTCAGAGTTCCAGTTACCCAGACGATTCTCTTTCCTTCCTGACACCCAAATCTCTACTGTCTCTTTAAAATTTCCCATACCTGTACCTCCTGGCTATTCCAGTTGCTTTAGCTAAAACCCTCAGAATATCTTTTTTGGACTATTGCAATAGGCGCCTTATCTGTTCTCCTGCCTTGGCAGTATAAATGACCTGCTCTAACCAATCCATCTTTCGCTGCACTCTGAAAGTGATTTGTCTGACACAAAAATCTGATCACGTGGGTTCTTTCTTAAATGTTCACTGCTTCCCTGTGGCCAAAAGAATATAGCTTTACGTCTTAAATGATTTCAATGCATGAGGCACTCTTTAAATATATTATCTTGTATAATCCTCACAGCAAGTAAATGAGGTACTTTGCTAACCCTTATTATCTCCGTTTTACAAATAAGGAAACAGACAGACAGAGTTAAAGTGTCTGGCCCAAGGTCACGTAGCTCATAATGACAGGGCCTGAATCTGGCCCAGGGAGCCTGCCTATAAAAAATAGGCTATGATGCTTCTAACTTCTTAACTTCTCATAAAGGCAGGGTTTGAAACCCAGAGTGGATGGAGAGAGGTCGTACTCATTTTATATCTATACTGTGTGTGTGTGGCCTGCCTTGCCACTCACTTCCTAAAAAAGTAATTGTTTAAAATTTTACCATATAAAATTAACGTGGAAAAGTAATAGTTCTTGCTCTGAGAACTGCTGTGTCATATATCTTAATAGTTCTTAAAATATCATGTTGATTGTATGGCTTAAATTTTAGTTGAGCTAATAGGCATTTTTAAGTGTACTTACAATACTCATGCACACTCTTTTTATTTATTTATTTTTTTTGGTGGTATCTTTTTCTGTCCTTGTGTAGTTGACAGTTTGGGGTATACATTTTGCTCCAGAGAGAAATATAATGACACTGAGCCTTGGTATAAAGATTCTTCACTTCTTGCTCCAGCCTGAGGCAATCATGAGTTTTCAGTTGTTGCAGAAGTTCAGAAAACTTAAATTTTGATAGGCAGAGCCATTGAAAACTTTTTGTCTTAAAGTTTGATTTAAGAAAAGGAATATACAAATAGCCTCATTTTACCAGCTCCTCATTCTTTCAATTTGCAGTTTATTCTAAGCATTTACTCAGTCTTCTGAGGTCATTGATTTTTCCTTCTAGTGTCAGATAAGTTAGAAAGACTGTTTTTCCCATTGAAAAATGTATTATTTCTTGGTCATAGTTTAAACTTCTGTGAATGACTCCAAACAGGTCAATGTCTAATGTATCTTGCATATGCGAATCCTTCATCTATTTGATGGCAGCCATCATTTCTCCCTGTGTCACCTCTCCTTTAAATAATTATTCAGCTTCCTCCCACAATACGACTTTCAAGTTTTGTTTGTTTGTTTGTTTTTTGCCATCATGGCCCCACTTTGAATTTGAGGACCCAAAGTGAAGTCGCTCAGTTGTGTCCGACTCTTTGCGACCCATGGACTGTAGCCCACCAGGCTCCTCCATCCATGGCATTCTCCAGGCAAAAATACTGGGGTGGGTTACCATTTTCTTCTCTTCTGAGGACCCAAGTATATTATAAATAGATATGGTTTAGTGTCACCTAGAATATCAGTTATCTTAAATAGAACCTCATTGTTGGTCCCTGATATGGCTGAATTGTGTCCCCTCAAAATCATGTGTTGAAGTCCCAACTCTCAGTATCTCAGAACATGACTGTACTTGGAGATACTACCTTTAAAGAGATACTAACCTAAAATGAGATTATGAATGGGCCCTAATCCAGTGCAACTGGTGTCCTCATAAGAAGAGGTTAGGAAAGGAAAAAGAAAATGAAGAAATCAGGGCACAGTCAAGTATAGAGGGAAGTCCATGCAAGAACACAGTGAGAATCTGGCCATGCATAAGCCAGAGAGAGAGGCCTTTTAAGAAACCAGATCTGCCAACACCTGGATCTTGGACTGCTAACCCCAGAATTGTAGGGGGGATATATATATATATATATATATATATATATATATTTTTTTTTTTTTGCAGTCACCTAGTCTGTGGTATTTTTTTATGGCAGGCTTCATAAACTAATATAATCCCTAAACTTTGTACCCTAATTCCTCAAGCCCAAGATGATTATTGAACCATGTGGCCCGGGTTGGTTAAGTGAAAAGGAAAGATTTATGCACAAACTCACAATTGAGATTGTACAAAATGTGAGGGTTTGTTTTTGTGTTATTTTGTCTTGAATGTCTGTTTTCTACTTTGGACTGCATAATGAGAGACAGTAAAGAATCTGCCTGCCAACCAAGAGACATGGGTTTGATCCCTGGGTCAGGAAGATCCCCTGGAGGAAGGGAATGGCAACTCACTCCAGTATTCTTGCCTGGAGAATCCCAAGGACAGAGGAACTTGGTGAGCTACAGTCCATGGGGTCTCAAAGAGTCAGATACAACTGAATGAATAACACACACACACACACTGTAGAAATGAGTGTTCATTTTTGACTGAAAACAGTGGAAGTTAAAAAAATACAGCTTTTAAACGTAACTGGTAACTTCATAGGATAGGTTTTGTATAACATAAATGGGAGCTTCACAAGATAGGCTTTGTGTGCTGATGAACAAGGGATTCTAATTATTTGAATCTTGAGAACGTTTGGCTGAATTGGTGTTCTGGAGCTTGAGAGATTTTAGGGCCATCAAAGATTAAGAGTTTTAGAAGTTCTAAAATTCTCCAAGAGTTCCTTGAAAAATAGCAATAGATGAGTCATTTAATATTTCTGAACATCTTGATTTCTGATCATAAACTGATACCATCTTGGATTCTGTGATATATAAACAGATTATGAAATTACCATTTGTATCCATCATAGTAAGCATTGACTTGGGATAGAATCATTCAGTTCAGTTCAGTTCAGTTCAGTCGCTCAGTCGTGTCCGACTCTTTGCATCCCCATGAACTGCAGCACGCCAGGCCTCCCTGTCCATCACCAGCTCCCGGAGTTCACTCAGAGTCACGTCCATCGAGTCAGTGATGCCATCCAGCCATCGCATCCTCTTGCTTCCCCTTCTCCTCCTGCCCCCAATCCCTCCCAGCATCAAAGTCTTTTCCAATGAGTCAACTCTTTGCATGAGGTGGCCAAAGTACTGGAGTTTCAGCTTTAGCATTATTCCTTCCAAAGAACACCCAGGGCTGATCTCCTTTAGAATGGACTGGTTGGATCTCCTTGCAATCCAAGGGGCTCTCAAGAGTCTTCTCCAACACCAGACTTCAAAAGCATCAATTCATCGGTGCTCAGCCTTCTTCACAGTCCAACTCTCACATCCATACATGACCACAGGAAAAACCATAGCCTTGACTAGACGTATCTTAGTCGGCAAAGTAATGTCTCTGCTTTTGAATATGCTATCTAGGTTGGTCATAACTTTTCTTCCGAGGAGTAAAGCGTCTTTTAAAGAATCATTAGTGGATGTTAAATTGGGGGTAGAACCATTTTGATGGAGAGTAGAATATTTACCTGGTCTTAAAGCATCACTCTATAGATTTTTACTAACTGTAAGGGCAAAAAAGAGTACTTGTATAGTGGAGAAACAGACTTAAACATCTTTAAGGTGGGGCACAAAGATATCATGTGCATCTGGGTATAATATGATAAGAAAAACAAAATTATTTTTGTTATGTTCTGATTATGAGTACGTTACCTGAATCTGATCATGAGGAAACATCAGATAAACCCAAAGAGAGGAATATTCTTAAAAAAACAAGCAAACAAACAAAAAAACACCTGGCTTGACTTTTTCAAAATGAAAATGTCATGAAATACAAAGAAAAACTGAGAAATTGTCTTGGATTAAAGAAGTCTGAGAGATGTGAAAATTAAATGCATGATCCTGGATTGACTCCAAGACTAGGAAATATAGATGAAAAGTTGTTATTGAGACAACTGACAATGGATTTGAACCATGAATTATATCAGGGATCAGAAAAACTTTTTATCCTTTAAGGGACCAAACAGTAACATTTTTAGGATTTGTGGGCCATAGTATCTCTTGAATCAACTACCTAACCCTGCTGTTGTTCGCTCTGTTGCCATGGACAAAACAGAAAATGGGCATGGCTTAGTTCCAGTAAAATTTTATTTACAAAATCACTTGTGGGTCAGGTTCAGCCCAAGAATTTGCTGAACTCTAAATTATGTAATCATATTGCATCAATTTTAAAGTTTCTGAATGCGGTAATAGTGTTGTGGTTATAAGAGTATTCTTGTGGTTTGGAAATACACATCATGGAAATACTGACGGGTAAGTGCGTGCTATGTGCAACTGACTGCTGTTGTTTAGGAAATGTAACTAAATTGTATAGAGTTACATAGAATAAATATTGTGGAAAGGGAAAAAAGCAAATGTGACAAACAACGTTGAAAATTGGTGAATTTGATTAATAAAGGATGTGCAGGAGTTCTTTGTATTATATTTGCAACGTTTATGTAAGTTTGAAACTATTTCAAAATAAAAATATAAAAGCAAGTTAACAAAGTTCCAGATACTGAAAGGAGGTAAGGAAACAAAAAAACAAAAGTAGCAATCAACACACACGTGTACCTACACCCACTTCCTGTGTGTTTGGCTGTGTTGCACCATCTGTGACATGCGGAACCATGTGAATAAACACAAGCTACAAAACCAGGCTTCTAGGGGACTATTCAAATCAAAGGCAGAATTCATGAGGGGGAAAAAAAAAGAATGGAATTAAGAAGAAAGGCTCAGCAGAACCTCCTGACTTCACAGGGCTTTGATGTTCTAGGGAGGGACCAGGACTTGTGGAGAAAGCAAAATGTGGAAGGGCAGCTTCTGCTTCTGTCTGCTTTCCTCCTCCTCCTCCCAGTTTCTGCGTCTCTTTCCTGCTCTCTCTACGTCCCTCTTCAGTCCTTCTGTTTCAGTTATTGGTCTGTTTTGCAGTCGTATTCTTCTACTTCTTACTTCCCCTCTCATAATTTGCTTCTGATATGTTCTTATACATTAACTCTGTTAAAACGGTTGTAGAGAAACATCATCAATACAACTATGTTCGGAGCCTTTGAAACCCAGCCCCCAAACTGCAGTGAAAATATCCAATATTAACCTCACACGCATTCACAGATATCTGCTGAATACAAATAGGAAGGAATGTGGCTCAACTGTGAGTCCATTAGCTTGGTCCATTTCACAGTCAGGCCACTGTCTCTTTATTGATTGGCCTGCTTTCGGTGTGTGTGTTTGTGTTTTGGAGGTTGTTTTGTATCTCTTATGTGCATTTCTGATTTCCATTTTTCACTTATTTGTGATTGTTTCCCTTTGAAAGTGAAGTCACTCAGTCGTGTCTGACGCTTTACAACCCCATGGACGGTAGCCTGCCAGGCTCCTCTAATGGGCTTTTCCAGGCAAGAATACTGGAGTGGGTTGCCATTTCTTTCTCCAGGGGATCTTCCCCACTCAGGGATTGAACCCAGGTCTCCCGCATTGCAGGCAGACTCTTTACCATGTGAGCCACCAGCGAATCCTTCAATCCTTTTGTTTCCCCTTAAGACCTCTCTTTTCCCCACTGATATACTCCCTACCCACTGAAGCGACTTGCAGCAGCAGCAGCAGCAGCAGCATACTGCCCATCACGTCTCTTTGTCCCATTTGCACCTTGCCCCAAACTCTTCTTGATAGCTGTTTTTCCTTTTTTGTTGCATATAAAAAGGTATTTTATATGTTAAAGATATGTGATGTGATGATTTAATATATGTACACATTGTGAAATGAGAACCATAATCAACTAATATATTCACCATCTCACATAAGTTACCCTGTTTAGTGTGTGTGTGGTGATAACACTTAAGATCTTCTCCCTTAGCAGATTTCAAGTGCACAGTTCAGTATTGTTCAGCAACTCTACATCATCCCTGTGTTGTACATTAAATCCATGGAACTTATTCATCTTATAACTGAAAGTGTGTACGCTTTGACTAGCGCCTCCCCATTTCCACCCTCCCCACCACCCCTACCAGTTCCTAGAAACCACTCCTATTCTCTGGTTCCAAGAGTTTGACTCCCCCCGGCCCCACCTCAATCATCATTGTTTTTCTTCTGGAACAAGATTGTCCCATCCTTTTCTACTTATATTTCATAATATCTAAACTTCTCTGCCCGACTCATTTTTATCTATTTATTCCCTGCTCCAGTTTTTGCTTCTGAACGTATTGAAAATCAACAACTTTAATTTGTTCAGTAAAATTTTACACACACATAAAATCACATAGTTAACTAGAAAACTGAATATTCTGCAGATGCCTTTTAGGCATATTTATGATGGTTGGGCTTCCCAGGTGGCTCTTGTCTTCCAAGCAGGAGACCGCAGGTTTGATCCCTCTGTTGGAAGGATCCCCTGGAGAAGGAAATGGCAACCCACTCCAGTATTCTTGCATAGAGAATCCTGTGTAAAGAAGAGCCTGGTGGGCTATAGTCCATGGGGTCGCAAAAGAGTCAAACATGACTGAGTAGCTAAGCAGCAGTAACAGCAGCAGTGTGATGATGTTTGGGAAAACGTTGCATATATGTGCTCTGAATGTTATCTACTGGTTTCAATTGTCAGTTACTCTCAGGCATACTAAACTCATTCAAGCCGAGAGAACACTGTTGCATAAAATTTATTTTTAAATGTGCTTCAGTGATATTTGTTGAAGGCACTATCATGTATTCTAACAATAGGATATTTTGACTTTCTATTAAAAGAGACATAGTGTTAGTTGCTCAGTCTTGTTTGACTCTGCGACCCCTTAGACGGTAGCCCACCAGGTTCCTCTGTCCATGAGATTTCCCAGGCAAGAATACTGAAGTGGGTTGCCATTTCCTTCTCCAGATCTTTCTGACCCAGGGATTGAACCTGTTATCTCCTGAACTGGCAGGTGTAGTTTTTACTGTTGAGCCACAAGGGAAGCCCTAAAAAGAAGCTTATTATAAATTAACAAGATGATTTCATAGAAAAGAAAGCAAAGCTCAAACAGCAATTCGTAATTAGCATTCATGAAACAGAGAAACAACTTTAGAGCTCAAAGGAATCTTAGACTTAAGATTAGTTGTTTATTTAGTCGTTAGTTGTTTCGTTGGGTCCTACTCTTTGCGACCCCGTGGACTGCAGCCCGACAGGCTCCTTTGTCCATGGAATTCTCCAGGCAAGAATACTGGAGTGGGTTGCCTTTCCTTCTCCAGGAATCTTCCTGACCCAGGGATCAAATCCATGTCTCTTGCTTTGCAGGCAGATTCTTTGCCATCTGAACCACCAGTGAAGCCCCAAAGGAATCTTAGAACAGTCCAATAAACTCCATTATACAAAAATAAGGAAACTGAGGCCCAAGGAGAAGTAACTTAACTGTTTTAGTGAGGTCTGAAGTAGATCATGAGTTTTGCTTTTTTCCTTAACTGCATAGGATGGTTAGTTTACCATTATGCTTAGGAATGACAATTGTATAAAATATTTTGTTAGCTGCAATGTTTTTATTAGTTTTTTATGGCTGTTGCAACAAATTGCAGCAAAGTCAGTAGCTTAAAGATGACGAAATTTACTAATTTATATTTTTGGAATTTAGAGGACAGAGGGATCTCACTGGGCTAAAGTCAAGGCAGGTCCTGATTTCTTCTAGAGGCTTTAGAGTGGATCCATTTCCTTACCTTTTCCTGCTTCTGCAGGGCACCTGTATCTTCAGTGGCTCCTGGTTCCCTTTCTTTGTTTTTAAAGTCAGTGTGGTCAGGCCACACCCTTGTCACAGTGCTATCTCTCGGGTTCTCTTCTGCTTCCTCTTCCATGTTTAAGGATACTCATGATTACATTGGGTTTACCAGGTAATTCAGGATAATCTCCTCCACTCAAAGCCAGTTGATAACAGCCTTAATTCCATCTGCAACCTAAAGCCCACTTTGTCACATAATCTAACATATTCACAGTTTCCAGAGATTAGATTGTCTGGCTGCTATATTAGGATATAAACACTTCTGGGCTGGGTTGTGATTATTCCATCACAAGTGCTAGTCTAAGTATTTGTGTTAAAATAAAAATGAGACTAGAAACATATTTGTTTGGAGGCACAGATATAGACTTATTTCATTGTTTATTGTTCCGATTTCTTCCATATGGAAGAAATATCCTTAACCCTTATGTCAGGGCATTTCCTTAAAGGTACTATTGGATGTTAATAAATAACAGTATAAGAAATGGCCAGTGTTTTGTTTTATTGGATTTGAAGTGGCTCTCTGGGTGAGGATATAAATTATTTTGGAGGTATTTTCAAGTTACTGGAAGTTGAGCAACTCAGGCATGCTCTCCTTGTGCACATTCTTACCTTAATAATTTATAACAACAACTTCCCTTAGCATATATATACAGCTAACTACAAAGATAACCTTTTGTTGCTTGATAGATGGCTTAATATATGCTTTCTAGCTAGATAAAATAAATGGAGGAAAGCACTCATTTATAGTGGCCAGTTCTGTTTTTTTTCAAGGTTAGATACTGGTCTGGTTTTGTTAATCTTGCCATGGATATTGTGATCTTATTTTGCTACAACTCTGAAAAGTACATTTATCATTGCTATCAACAAACTACCTTGTTTCAAGCTTGTGAGATTTATTTATCATAGGGAGCTTCCATGAGAAAGGAACTTATGTTGTGTTGATGAAATCAGATACATTACTCTTTTGGGGGGGAAAGTTGTGTATATTGAATTTCTCTAGCTTGAGGCAGTGTTTCTGTTTGGTACAGAGGTTTTAGAAAATTATTTCTGATTGAGATAGAAGAATTGCAACTTTAAAAGAATTGGTGAAATCTATGATTAAAGGAAAGTGAGAAAACACTAATTAGGTGGGAGATAGGAAAAATAGTACTAGTAACAGTCTGTGTCTTTATGGGGGGTAGGAGTGGACATAACTATAAGTGAATGGCCAAGGCAGAGGTTTAGATGCTGTCCATGGAAATCATGGAATTACTGGTGGGTTTGTTAGGAAATCCTTTACTTTAAATCTATCTCCATGATAATTTTG
Source organism: Neotragus moschatus (assembly GCA_006410615.1). Lineage (NCBI taxonomy): Eukaryota > Metazoa > Chordata > Mammalia > Artiodactyla > Bovidae > Neotragus > Neotragus moschatus. The sequence goes on along the minus strand of SJYA01001363.1, from coordinate 564,999 downwards.
TAGTCATAAAATTTTATGGTCGGAGATATAGATTCAACAGTATTATAAACTTGAGCACTGAAAAGAATGTCAGTCTAAATAGAGACAAATTGCATTATCTGAAAATAAACTTTATATAATAAGAAACATCCAGTGGTGCTATTGACAGGCAGTTAAATGAGGGTCCTAATAAACTCCTGCTGAAGAGTATAGTTAACTAAAAGCTTGGAATTCAAGATATGTGTGATGTTGCCAGAATGAAATTTGTCCAAGATTGTGTGTGCTTTACGTATATATTTGTAAACAGAGAAATATCAGCTTCTTAATATTTGGGGAAACAGTGAATTCCAAATTAGTCCTGATGACTCAGTCACCAATAAAAAAGACTTGTCTTCTTTGTTGTCAGGTAAGAGTTCTCAGATTAGAACAGTCTTTGTTTGATGAGAACTTGAATGTCTACTAATTGCCTGGTATGCTAGATGGCATCACTGACTCAGTGGAAATGAGTTTGAACACGCTCTGGGAGATGGTGAAGGACAGGGAAGCCTGGCATGTTGCAGTCCATGGGGTCACAAAGAGACATGACTGAGCAACTGAACAACAGCAATGCTAGATGGTGGCGTTCGCTGATGGCTCAGCAGTAAAGAATCCACCTGCGATGCAGGAGACTCGGATTTGATTCCTGGGTCAGGAAGACCCCCTGGCGGAGGACATGGCCATCCATTCCAGTATTCTTGCCTGGAGAATCCCATGGACAGAGGAGCCTGACAGGCTACAGTCCATAGAGTCACTGAGCGTGCATACAAGGCATGCTAGATGGTCAGCAGAGGATACTGAACATAAGTAAATTTAGCCCTTGACCTCATGGAGGTTATAGTCTCATGAGGAAGATAAATATCAACTAAGATACACGCTGCTGTGAGTATCTTGGAAAGCTTCTCCCAAAAAAGTGAATTTTGATTTGAGGGACAAATAGCAATTAATAAAGCAATGAATTAGAGGAGGGCAAAGAGTTCAATCTGAGGGAACTGCATTTGCAAAGCCACCAGGGCTTCCTTGGTGGCTCAGACAATAAAGAATTCACCTGCAATGTGTGAGACCTGGATTCGATCCCTCGGTTGGGAAGATCCCCTGGTGAAGGGAATGGCCACCCACTCCGATATTCTGGCCTGGACAGTTCAAAGGACAGAGGAGCCAGGTAGGCTACCGTCCATGGAGTCACAAAGAGTTGGACGCAACTGAGCGACTTTTATTCTCTGCTCTACAAAGACTGTGTGACTAAAGGTGCTGGAAACCATACGAGTACAGAGTGGAAGAGTGTGTTAGGTGAGATGAAGATGGAGAGGAACGTGATGTTGAGGTTAGGATAGACAACAGAAAGTCATTCAAGGGATGTAAGAAGGGGTGGTAATGGTGGCGATAAATTTGCATTTCTGTTTCAGAAGATCATTTTGGCTGCAATGTAGAAAGCAGAATGGAAACAAGTAGGAATGGCATCATTAAAGGGGTTGAGACCTTTGTATTTAGACAGGTGAGAGAAGTTGATAACTTGGTTTTCTTAGTATGTGGAAAAAAGTGGATGGATTTGAGAGAAAGTTAAGAAGGTAGAAATCTCAAGATTTGGTGATGGATTGGATGGGAGATGAGAGAGAAGGTGGAGTTACGATTGTATCTTTTTTTTTTTTTTTTTTGGGTAAATCTAAATGATAGGAATATTATTTGCTGAGAGCGGGAGCCCTGAAAGTGGACCACATTTGATGGTGAGGGGGATGTAGATCATAAACTTAGATACAGATATGTTACAAATGCCTTTGTGACAAACAAGTTGAGAGATCAATTAGGCCGTTGGATATATAGGTCTAGAGTGCAAAGGGAATGTTTGGATTAGAGGACTGTATGAGACATCTGCTTAGCTTGTAATTGAAGCTGTTACTGGTAAGAGATTCCAACATTTAATAGCCAATGAGAGGACAGTGAATCTGCAAAGGAAACTTAGGAGTGACCAGAAAAGTTGGAAGAAATATTAGGTACACATCATGGAAAGCAAAAATGTGAAGAGAATGGAGAGGTCATCAGTATTAAATTCTGCTGAAACATCAAGAAGAGTGAAGGCTGAAACCTGTGGATTGCATGGATGATGTGAAAGTTACCTGTGACTTTTAGTCAAAGTGGAATCAGTGGTATGAACCGGCACGGTTTCTTATGGTGGGTCATAATTCTTCTTGGAATGGATACTTAAACTTTCCAGAAGTGTTCATTTGCTATTTTATAGAATTCTCATCTGTATGCAGGGCTTTCTTCCTTCTTTCTCTTCCTTCTTCATTTACTTTACCCTCTCAGAACCAGAATAGGATTTGCCATTGTTAACAATACACTGTTTGCCCTGGTATGAACACAGCTTTTCTTTGTTCCTCTTATCTAAAATCCAAAATAAAATAGTAAAAGCTTCTTTTGTTATTTTTAGTACCTTTTGGGAATCTTAATTCATTCTCAACTTTAGTCTGCCAACACTGAGAGTATATTTCATTTGTGTAATTTTATTCTCTTAGTTTTACTTAAATTTTTTGTATATTAAATACTTTGGCTCCAAGAAAGTACTGTTTACATTGCTTTAAGTGTTCCCTACTTTTTCTATCTCATATTCAATTGTTTGTTAGAATGATCCATATTTCCTTTCCTTTGTACTTGCAAAATCATTAATAGTGTTTTCCTATCCCCAATGAAAAATAATTTATTTAAAAAATGTCTATATACATGACTATATAATTATTGTTCCCCTTCCTGGTTACTAGGAAGGAACCTAATTCTCTTGCATGTTTTTAGTCACTTTGCATTTCAAAGATTTTCAGAAATTTAAAAATTTCAAGTCATTTTATGCATTTCAAAGGCTTGAAATGGAGCTACTGCCAGTTGTTACCCTAGGGCCAATAGGAGTCTTGTACATTATGCATAGGAAACTTTTCAACTGTAATTGTTTTATTCTTTAGATTAAAAAAAAAGTTGGTATACTTGCCACTCTTGTTCATACTATTGTCTTCTTTAATGTCAAGACTAACTTGCACTGCAATTTGTACAAATTGTCTGACACATGAATTAATAGGTGCGATATTGGATATCCAGTATATTTTTCTTCTTGTGAGATTTCTCCTGTTTATAATTGTAGCATTGATAAAGACTTGGAAGTAGTTATTATGAAGACAGATTGAATCAAGTAAAGTGGCGGTAACCTACTACAAAGACGAGCTCAGTAATTTTTTCACTTACTCTGAATCACAATTGTCAGGGCTTACTGCATGGGCAGGCAGGTTGTACAATCACATGGGGTCTCAAATTCAGAAGAGAATACACACTTGGGGTTTAATGCCCTGTAATTGCTGTCTTGAAATTTGTATTAATTTTATCTTTGATTTGAGTTTTGTAAATGAAACCCCATGGAAAAATGGAGCAGGAAATTAAGACTTGGATGCGCAACTCACATGTGGTCCACCTCCCATTCCTCTTGCCACTTTAAGATGGGTTCTTGGCCACCTGTTCCACTGCCACCCAGTCCAGTGGGCTTCACCCTCTGTCCCTGGAAGGGAGCTTGGGTGCTGCTGTGGGGAGAGTTAAATCTCAGTGTTGCTTCCTGCTTATAGAGTTGCAGTTAAGGAGCCCAGACACTTTTGAGGGGTTGTAACCACCTCATGAGTATTTGTATGTCTAAGAGAGCTTAACATTAAATAGCAAATAAAATATATTCTGATGAATTGAGACACTGTGAAAGAAAGATGTTGACTATCTGGTGATGTCCATGTATAGAGTCTTGTCTTGTCTTGTCGGAAGAGGGTGTTTGCTATGACCAGTGCATTCTCTTGGCAGAACTCTATTAGCCTTTGCCCTGCTTCATTCTGTATTCCAAGGCCAAATTTGCCTGTTACTCCAGCTGTTGCTTGATTTCCTACTTTTGCACTCCAGTCCCCTATAATGAAAAGGACATCTTTTTTGGGTGTTAGTTCTAGAAGGTCTTGTAGGTCTTCACAGAACTAATTGTTCAGCTTCTTCAGCATTACTGGTTGGGGCATAGACTTGGATTACCATGATATGGAATGGTTTGCCTTGGAAACGAACAGAGATCATTCTGTCAAATGATCAAAGATGAGCCAAAGATGGAGAAGTTCTATACAGTCAGCAAAAACAAGACTGGGAGCTGACTATGGTTCAGATCTACTCCTGCTAGGTCGCTTCAGTCGTGTCTGACTCTGTGCGACCCCATAGACGGCAGCCCACCAGGTTTCCCCGTCCCTGGGCTTCTCCAGGCAAGAAAACTGGAGTGGGTTGCCATTTCCTTCTCCAGTGCATGAAAGTGAAAAGTGAAAGTGAAGTTGCTCAGTTGTGCCCGACTCTTAGAGACCCTATCTGCAGCTTATCAGGCTCCTCCATCCATGGATTTTCCAGGCAAGAGTACTGCAGTTGGGTGCCATCGCCTTCTCCGTGGTTCAGATCATGAACTCCTTACTGCCAAATTCAGATTGAAATTGAAGAAAGTGAAGAAAATCACTACACCATTCAGGTATGACCTAAATCAAATCCCTTATGACTATACAGTGAAAGTGAGAAATAGATTTAAGGGACTAGATCTGGTAGACAGAGTGCCTAATGAACTATGGATGGAGGTTCGTGACACTGTACAGGAGACAAGAGTCAAGACCATCTCCAAGAAAAAGAAATACAAAAAAGCAAAATGGCTGTCTGAGGAGGTCTTACAAATAGCTGTGAAAAGAAGAGAAGCGAAAAGCAAAGGAGTAAAGGAAAGATATACCCATTTGAATGCAGAGTTCCAGAGAATAGCAAAGAGAGATAAGAAAGCCTTCTTCAATGATCAATGCAAAGAAATAGAGGAAAAGAACAGAATGGGAAAGACTAGAGATCTTTTCAGATAATTAGAGATACCAAGGGAACATTTCATGCAAAGATGGGCTCAATAAAGGACAGAAATGGTATGGACTTAACAGAAGCAGAAGATATTAAGAGGTGGCAAGAATACACAGATGAGCTTTACAAAAAAAGATCTTCATGACCCAGATAATCACGATGGTGATCACCTAGAGCCAGACATCCTGAATGTGAAGTCAAGTGGGCCTTAGGGAGCATCATTACAAACAAAGCTAGTGGAGGTGATGGCGTTCCAGTTGAGCTATTTCAAATCCTGAAAGATGATGTTTTGAAAGTGCTGTACACAATATGCCAGCAAATTTGGAAAACTCAGCAGTGGCCACAGGACAGGAAAAGGTCAGTTTTCATTCCAANGAATGTGAGGTCAAGTGGGCCTTAGAAAGCATCACTATGAACGAAGCTAGTGGAGGTGATGGAATTCCAGTTGAGCTATTCCAAATTCTGAAAGATGATACTGTGAAAGTGCTGCACTCAATAGGCCAGCAAATTTGGAAAACTCAGCAGTGGCCACAGGACTGGAAAAGGTCAGTTTTCATTCCAATCTCAAAGAAAGGCAATGCCAAAGAATGCTCAAACTACCACACAACTGCACTCATCTCACAGGCTAGTAAAGTAATGCTCAAAATTCTCCAAGCCAGGCTTCAGCAATATGTGAACAGTGAACTTCCAGATGTTCAAGCTGGTTTTAGAAAAGGCAGAGGAACTTGGCTATTTGGGGTCTTTTGTGTTTCCATATGAATTGTGAAATATTTTGTTCTAGTTCTGTGAAAAATGCCATTGGTAATTTAACAGGGATTGCATTAAATTTGTAGATTGCATTTGGCAGTATAGTCATTTTTACAGTATTGATTCTTCCTATCAAGGAACACGGACTATCTCTCCATCTGTTTATATCATCTTTGATTGCTTTCATTAGTGCCTTATAATTTTCTGTGTACAGTTCTTTTGTCTTCTTAGATAAATTTACTCCTTGATATTTAATTCTTTTTGTTGCAATGGTGAATGGGATTGATCCCTAATGTCTCTTTCTGATTTTTTCATTGTTGGTATATAGAAACACAAGTGATTTCTGTGTACTGATTTTGTATCCTGCAACTTTGCTAAATTCACTGATTAGTTCTAGTAATTTTCTGATACTATCTTTAGGGTTTTGTATGTATAGTATCTTGTCATCTTCAAACATTGAGAGCTTTACTTCTTTTCTGATCTGGATTCCTTTTGTTTCTTTTTCTTCTATGATTGGTGTAACTAGGACTTCCAGAACTATGTTGAATAGTAGTGGTGAACAAGAACCTTGTCATGTTCCTGATCTAATGGGAAATGCTTTCAGTTTTTTACCATTGAGAATAATGTTTGGTATAGGCTTATCATATATGGCCTTTACTATGTTGAGGTAGGTTCCCTCTATGCCCATTTTTTGAAGAGTTTTAATCATAAATAGGTGCTAAATGTTGTTGCAAAGGCTTTTTTTTTTTGCATCTATTGAGACTATCATATGGTTTTTATCTTTCAATTGATTAATACGGTATATCACATTGATTGATTTGTGTGTACTGAAGTATCCTTGCTCCCTGGAATAAACCCAACTTGAACATAGAGTATGAGCTTTTCAATGTGCTGCTGAATTCTGTGTGCTAAAATTTTGTTGAGGATTTCTGCATCTGTGTTCATCAATGATATTGGCCTGTAGTTTTCTTTTTTATGTTATCTTTGTCTGGTTTTGATATCAGGGTGATGGTGGCCTCATAGAATGAGTTTGGAAGTGTTCCTTCCTCTGCAATTTTTTGAAAGAGTTTTCGAAGGATAGGCATTATCTCTTCTCTAAATGTTTAATAGAATTTTTCTGTGAAGCCATCTGGTCCTGGGCTTTTGTTTTTTTTTGAGAGATTTTTGGTCACAGCTTCAAATTCTGTGCCTGTAATTGAGTCGTTCATGATTTCTATTTCTTCCTGGTTCAGTCTTGGAAGATTGAATTTTTCTAAGAATCTGTCTATTCCTTACAGGTTATCCATTTTATTGCCATGTAGTTGTTCTTAATAGTCTCTTATAATCCTGTGCATTTCTGCATTGTTATAACATCTCCTTTTTAATTTCTAATTTTGTGGATTTGATTTGAAATACAGACAATTTAGCAATACTTTTCAAGACATTGTGACATCATGGCAGAACTAGGACAAGAATGCATATCTTTCTGAATCTCTGTTCATGGTTGCCATAAGCATAGAGCTTGTATTGGGGAAAAATATCTTTCCTCAGAGGCATTCATTGGCACATTTGTGTTTATAAACACCTCTCAAAAAGCTGATGTGATTGTTTCACCCACAAAAAATTGAACTTAATCCTACACAATGCATCTATATATTTTCTTTCTCTTTCTAAGCAATCATGTCTTTGGATTTTCTCATTTTCAGTGTCTATTTCTGTGAGCAATAAAGCAGTTGAAGTAGATGGAGGAGCAGGGATTACTGCTTGTAAAAATCAACAACTCTCTGTCACAGAAATGGCATTTACAAATACATTCACAATAAATTTGCATGACTAATAATGATGATATATATTTTTGTTTTATTATGACATTTTGATTTTATCTATCACAGTAAGAAGAATAGGGCACAATCATACATTTTGAATGCTCAATTCCAAAATAAATGTGTTTCATAGTTAATCCTACTAAACCTTCTTCAGTTTTGTTGATCTTTCTCTCACACTGATTTTCTCCATTGTTTTCTATTCTCTACTTTATCTCTATCTACTATGTATTAACTTCCTTCTGTTGTTAGATTTAGATTTAGTTGGTTCTTCCTTTTTCTAGTTCCTTAAAAGTGTAAAGTTAGGTTGTTGATTTGAGATCTTCTTAAAAATGATTGACAGCTATAAATTCCCCTCTTAGTACTGCTTTTGCTGCAGTCTGTAAGTTTAGGTGTGCAGCGTTTTATTTTCAGTTACATCAAGATAGCTTCTGGCTTTCCTTGTGATTTCTCTTTTGACATACTGATTATTTAAGCTACATATTTACAATATTTTGTGTTCTCATTTTGCTACTGATTTCCAGTTTCACTCCATTGTGGTTGAGAAAAGGTACTTTTTTATGATCTCAAACTTTTAAAATTCATTAAGATTTCTTTTGTGGCCTAAAACATGGTCTATCCTAGAGAATGTTTCACATGAGCTTGCTGGAAAAAAGCAAAGTGTAGTTTGCTGTCTTGGGGTGGTGTGAAAAACAGTTTTCAAAAGATATTTGGAAAGAAGACATGAGTGACTGTCTTGAATATATCTGTATTAAATTAAAATTAATGCTCAAGATATTTATAGCATATTATTTTGATACTAGTCAACAATTATAATTATCACTATTATTCTAAATAATTTGTAACACAACAGTGGGTTGTGCACATATATAAACATATACTAATAAAGGCTACAAACTTCTGAACATGATTAATATTTTATTAATATTTAAAATAATCACAGTGCTTATGCAAAGAGTGTGTTTTTGCAATCAAGGTAAATGAGCTAAGTCCCTTCAGTTGTGTCTGACTCTTTGTGACTGTATGGACTGTAGCCCACCAACTGGAGTGGGTTGCCATTTCCTTCTCCAGGGAATCTTCCTGATCCAGGGATCAAACACACATCTCTTATGTCTCCTGCATTGGCAGGCAGCTTCTTTATTGCTAGCACCACCCAGGAAGCCCCAATCAATGATAAATCACTACCAAATATGATAGAATACTATAGCATACATATTTCAAAAGTAGTTTCATGTAGGATCTGATGACAAATATCTCATTTTATAGATAGTCTTGGACTCAATTCAATTAGCTGAATATTATACATTTTAATTGCAAAAATTTCTATAATACTTTGACACAAACAGCTGAATGATCTTCCATTACAGCTTTATACAGTCTTCTCAGTATAGGAGGTAGATTAAGCATGGGTATGATTTTCTTTTTCCAAGTGAAGTAGTTTAGAGATTTAATTGCGTCAAAAATTTGACAGAAAAGAACAGGCCAAAATCATATCCAAATGTCTTCAGTCTGATACTTCCTTAGTGATTCAAAGACAATATTTAGTAATAATTCTATACTGGAGGTTAACACACTCTTGTTAAAGAGGGATCTCAAACAAATGCTGTTCTGGGCAGGCTTCCTGTAGCTTCCCATGTGGGTAGAGCATCTCCCACAGGCTCCCAAAGCCCCATGAGCTTTGTTCTAACATGACATTTATTACTCCATCACCTGGTAATTTTCCATCATCATGTCAGCTTCTCCCAACTAAGCTCCAGGGCACTTGAGATGTTTCTTTTATCACTCTTAACCAGCATACAACCTGGGAGATATAAGAAGTTCACTTTCTTTCCTGAGTCTTTGTAGGCTTAGAGATAATAGACTGAAGATGCCTCCCATCCATATCTTCCAGATTTATCAAGAGGGCTCTTCACCTGCTAAGAGTGCCTTTGGTCCACCAAGAACAAGAACAGCTCTCAGATGTGAGTGCAAATGAAATGTTTTGATTCTGCATCTATTATATTTCTAACTCATATTTTCTAGAGAAAGATATCCTATGGGTCACATTCATGGCTTCCAGTTATCAGCTTCAACTTCCTTTCAAATAATTATTTTAGAGTCATAGGATATTAGAGCTCATATCCTTACTCTCACACACATTCTCCAAAAATAACTCCCCTTGAAGGAATCACATCCTCTCTGGATGTCTCACCCCCTCATACCTCCCCGATGCTGCAATGTTTCCTAGGCAATCCAGAAGTTCTGCATTCAGCAATCTAATGGGCTAATTCATCTTTTTCTTGCCAATTCATTCATTTTCTTCATTTTTAACATGATATTAAATTCCAAGAGGATCTGCTTTCAATCCTTCTTTGTTCTCTTTAAACACATTGCTTTATGCCTTCAGTGTAGTTCTCTTTGATTTTCTCCAGTTCTGCTTTGTACAAATTACCTACCACTCATTGAAGGATTAACATTGATAACGCCTTCTGTAAGACTCAGGAATAAATAGATATTTTGGACTTTGTCAGCGGAAAACCTTTTCATAAACCAGTATACCCTCAATTATCCTCTGTGATGGATATAAAGAGTTTTCTCCTGGATGTCAGATGGTTCCTGGGGAGACGGTTTCCAAAGCCAGGAGACGTTAGGAGATGCTGGTGGCAATGACCCTCTCAACTCTGACAGCTTCCAGAGCCTCTCATAAACCAGAACACAGCCATCCAAGGTGAGAGCACACAGACTCTTTCTTCAAAATTGTATTTACTATTTTTTTTTTTTCATGAAATTCTCACAAGAAGGCTTCTGTGGGTCACATTTTCAGAAATGTTGACCTGCTGCCTAAATTTAGTCACTGACTGTCTGGAAGCCACCTGCTACAAATTATTTACTCTATAATTTAAATAAAACACAACTACACAGCCAGGGTTGCTGCAAGAAGATTACAACAAAAGGCTCTGAAATGGGTTTTTCAAATTTTGGGTGTTCTTTGGGTCTTCTGTATACTGCACCAAGTCACTAAAAGAAAAACTGAATCTGGAGGATAAAGATAATAAAAGCATACATCAGATGGCAGCCTCATTGTCTTTTTTGTAAATCTAAAAACAAAACAAAACAACAACAACAACAAAAACGGCTTTAACCTTCAATTATATAGTGATACTGTTTGGCAGTTCAAATCCTACCTCCCACCAAAAAAAAAAAGAAAAAAAAAGTTGTAGGGGTGAAACTCCTCATGCTGTCTTCTGTCTCCAGATTTTGCGTCTGAGTATGTCTGTGGTCTTCAATTGTGCTATAGGCAGAATTCTGCTGCTCCTAAAGTTCAGGCCTGCTGTGAACCTTACACACCCTGGATAATCTCCTCTACCTGAGTGTGGTCAAGATCTGTGAGTATCTAGGTTACTTTATATGGCAAAGCTGACACCCTTTGATTACCCTGTGATATATGATTCTATTGCACTCACTTGGAGAGGGAGTCTGCTGCTAACCTTGAAGGAGTAGACTGCTATATTACAAGGAGGCCAGCTAACTGGGACCTGAAGGTGTCCCCACACAGCTGAGATGGCTCCCAGGACAAGAGCCAGAAATAAAATGAGGACTTCAGTCCTACAACCACAAGGATCTGGATTTTTCTAATAACCTCGGTGAGTTCTGAAGAAGGCAGGAAGCCCCAGGTGAAAGTGAAGCTTGGCCATCATCTCAATTTCAGACTTTGGGAGACCCTTGGGAGAGAGTCCAGCCTCCCGAAGCCAGACTTCTGACCTACGGAAGCTGAGGTAATGGAGGGTGTCTTGTAAATGCCATGTCTATGCCAATGTTTTAGACAGTAATAGGAAATGAACGCTGGCCATTCACTAATCTGGGTCAGAAGTTCTCTCTCTAGATTTTCACAAAGAAAATTCCTTCAACACACATAGTGCAACATTCCTGAAGATTTCAAGGGCCCATTTGGGAAGACCCTTTCTTCCTTCTCCTGCCCCCTCCCCAACTACCCCTCTCTCTACTCCAAGCTCCTTGACTGAAGCCACCAAAACGCTCTTTATTCCTTGAAGGCAAATGACTATCTCTCTGCTAGAATTTTGGAGATATCCTACATAGAGCGTTTTGCTTTCTGACTCATAGAGCTTGAAGAATGATTCTTCCAAATGCAGGGCTGACCCGCAAAAGTAATCTAGATTGATTTTTCCAGTGTGAAATTCACGGCAACAGTAGTAATGGAAATGCCACTCTGAGCCCCTGTTGTGCAATGGGCTGTGCTGTGCTGTGCTGTGTGATTTGCAGATTATTTTCAGTTCTTAAAATTTCAAAGTAGAACTTATTATTACCATCCTTTCTTGAATCAAAGAGAGGCGAGAGGAATCCCAACAATCAGAGGTGGAAAGTGCATCTAGGATTCTAACTCATGTTTGTTTAGCTATAAAACTCCAGATCTGAATCTTGCTGTATCCTTGCCTGAGCTGAATGTTTGCTACCTGAGCAAATTTTTGTTGTTGTTTAGTCGCTCAGTCATGTGTGCATCTTTGCAACCCCATGGACTGCAGCACATCAGGCTTCCCTGCCCTTCACAATTTCCCAGAGTTTGCCCAAACTCATGTCCATTGAGTCAGTGATGCCATCCAACGATCTCATCCTCTGTCACCCCCTTTTCCTCCTGCCTTCAGTCTTTCCTATCATCAGGGTCTTTTCCAATGAGTTGTATCTGGTGGTCAAAGTTTTGGAGCTTCAGCTGCAGCAACAGTTGGCAAAAGGTCATTTTGGTTTCAGTGTCTTTAGCCCTCTCTGGGTACCCAGCAATGGGCTTAATCCAGACAGTAGAGACAGAAATTGATGGTGGTGGGATTGAGTACAAGAGCCATTTTATGATCCAGTGCAGTGACTTTATATGATAATGTACATTTGAATCCCATAATCCTTTCTTAAAAATCCTGGCAAACTCTCTCTGCTTCTCACTGTGCCTATGTGTAAAAGGGAATTATTAGAGTTCATAGTTGTGAGGATTCCTATGAGAGTTAAATGAGATAACTTATGCATACAAATGGTCTGCTGCATAGTGAACATTCCATGAATGTTAGATACTAGTATTGCTGCCGTGATTGCTATACCAAGCTTTGATGTTGAAAGCCTGAGGCTATATTTAAATAACAAAGCACCTGACTATCAGCAGAGGTATACAGAGAACCAGAGAAAGGCAGGTATGCTTCTCACAGTAGGAAGCATCAGTGTTAACCCTCCAGGAGTTGAGCTAATCATTCTGTGTCTATGATGCATATCTGTGCTTCAGTTTTCCAACTAGCTCCTTTGAAACGTATTTCACATGGTGGCGTCTGGTCTCAATCAGTGTAGACACCTAAGGGAGCCTGCTGGAATTCCATCAGTCCTGAGTCTGCCCTGTGAACTGAAAGAAGAGGGGGCTTGGTATCAGAAGACAGGTCACCTGTGGGCTGAGTCATGCTGAGCAAAGGTTTCCTCTTTGGTTAGTCGGGTTTACATGGTTTCCCCTATGGGATCAACATCTTCCCTGGTGGCTCAGATGGTAAAGAATCTGCCTGCAACACAGGAGACGTGGGTTCAATCCCTGGGTTGGGAGGATTTCCCTGGAGTAGGAAATGGCAACCCAGTCCAGTATTCTTGCCTGAAGAATTGCATGGACCGAGGAGCCTGGTGGGCTAGAGTTCGTGAGGTCTCGAAGAGTCAGACACAACTCAGTGACCCACACTACCACTTTCATAATCCTTACAAGCCTAGTGCGAACAAAAATTATAAATCAGAAGTGTGAACTGTCACCACCATCTAGTGGTCAGAAATGTTGTCATTAAGTAGTAGAAAGGAAGCCTTCATCCTAGAGCAGTTTCTAGTCCCATTCTAGGAGAGGCTTGAGCTCCATGTCCCAAGGCAGCCACCATATTAATTGCCCTCTTCAGCATCTAGAATGGTGCTAGCTACATGCCATCCATGGGGTAAGGTGAGAGACAGTCACACAGGTCATCCTGAGTGTTTTGTGGTTCAGCCCAGAAAATCACATGGAGAAAACAAGGGTCCAATTTAGCAGTGGTCAGGATTTACTGAGAACCTTGCATTGTCACATTGTGGAGCAACGAGTCAAACCCTTTCCTTCTTATGTTGAGTCACCTTCCGTTCACATCTGTGTGAGATTTTATTATTGTTCAGTGCTCATTTTACACAATATCAGGTGTCAGGCAGTGAAACCATTTACAGCATCCATTGCATTCCAGAAACTGATCACGCATAGCATGCTAGCTAACAGCAAAATAGATTAAAAATATTTAAAATGATTTCCTCAAGAATTTGAGACAGTGGTTCATAAACGTGTGGAAAAACCCCTACTTATTAATCTTAAAAAAATACCTGTTTTTTTTTTTTGTTCGTTTTAGATAGTTATGCCATTGTGATGATGCAGTGATGGGAATTGCATTTCCTTTAATGAAATCTATGGAACAACTTTTATTTCAAGTAGATCCAGGTTGATTTGCACTACTTTATATTTGCCAATTATATGTCACCTCACATATTATATACATATAACTACTCCATGATAGCTGGAAATTTAGAAAGAACATTTGGCCAATTAAAGATGTCTCCTCCATTGACACTCAGCTCGGACTTCGTCAGATGTGGCGGAGTCAGGAAACACTTCCCAGTTAATGCACCAGGCGCCTCTCCCATATTTCGTCACGAATGTTCCTTGTGTTTTCCTTGGGTGTAGAATAATGAGTACGTCTTCCACTAAAGCTGTTTACTGCCTGAGAGTAATGACGTAGTCTGACATTTCCGTACCCTCATTAGAGAAACACTTGAACACCCATATAAGACACCACACTCGACACTTTTTCTGTTACATATGTGAAAGTTGTGTCCAAATGGCCTGATCCTACCTGCACAGTTTTATACTAAAAGAAGAGTGATTCAGGTTTCTGAAGGAACTCACAGTTCAAGATCCGCAACTTCCCTTGCAAAGTCAGGAGATGGGTGGGCCACAGTCATTCCTGCATCCTCACAGGCAGGCACCAGAGAGACCGGAGAAACCTCCTGGACTCAGGCTCAGCCCAGTCTCCATCACCTGATGGGAGTCCGCAGCTCCACCTGTAAGCTGTCAGCATGGCTTTGCCCCCTCTATCAACACAGCAAATTCTGCCAAGTTTTGTTTTAGACAGTTATACCGCTGTGATGATGCATACGGCATCATTGAATGATGGACTGTGATGGATCCCTCTCTCCCTGACACCCACATCTGCTCCTCAGCAGTCCTGCGGGCTCTCTGCTGGCCCCAAGGCCTCCACACGTCTCCGCCTGCCCGAAGAACATGCCTGTCCCTCCCACAGGACATGTCTTCCTCCTCGTTCTCCCTCCCTCCCTTCTTGCCTCACCTATACTTGGTTCTGCACACAGCAGCCATAGAAACGGACTTAGTAAATGAGCTCCCTAATACAATATTTTTTAAGTTCAACTCCACTTCAGTTAAAAAAAAAAAGAATTAAAAAAGGGGATGTGATGCACTGCACAGGAAATATAGTCAGCAAGGGTATAACTTTGTATTGTGTATAATCCATAAAAATAATGAATAACTATGTTGTACCCTTGAAACTAACATAATGTGTGTGTGTCTGTGCAGTCATGTCTGATACTCTTTGAGACCCCGCAGACTGTAGCTTGCCAGGCTCCTCTGTCCATGGGATTTCTCAGGCAAGAAAACTGGAGTATGTTGCCATTTCCTCCTCCAGAGGATCTTCCTGATTCAGGGATCAAACTTGCATCTCCTGTGCCGGCAGGCAATATTCTTTACTGACAAGCCACCTGGGAAGCCCATAACTAACATAATATTGTAAGTCAACTATGCATGCGTGTGTGCTAAATTACTTCGGTCATGTCCAACTTTTTGTGACCCTATGGACTGTAGCCCACCAGGCTCCTCTGTCTATGGGGTTTTCCAGGCAAGAATACTGGAGCAGGTTGCCATGCCCTCCTCCAGGGGGTCTTCCCAACCCAGGGATCAAACCCATGTTTCTTCTGTCTCCTGCATTCACACTACTCTACCTGAGAAGCTCCTACATACTGATCAGTTCAGTTCAGTTCAGTCGCTCAGTCATGTCTGACTCTTTGCGACCCCATGAATCGCAGCACGCNAGGCCATTCTGAAGGAGATCAGTCCTGGGTGTTCTTTGGTAGGACTGATTTTTAAGCTGAAACTCCAATAGCTGGTGTGAACAGCTGACTCACTTAAAAAGACCCTGATGCTGGGAAAGATTGAGGGCAGGAGGAGAAGGGGTCGACAGAGGATGAGATGGTTGGATGGAATCACCGACTCAATGAACATGGGTTTGGGTGGACTTTGCGAGTTGGTGATGGAACTGGGAGGCCTGGCGTGCTCTGGTTCTTGGTGTTGCAAAGAGTCAGACATGACTGAGCAACTGAACTGAACTGAAAGGTAAGAGCAGTGTTTCCTGATTTTTGAACAAAGATCCTGCATTTTCATTTTGCTTTGATCAAGTTATATGGTTGGCCCTGATAACTGTTAATAGTGAACTAAAGCCCAGAAATAAACTTCACCTTTGCAATTTACTGATAGTGTTACAAGATTAGAAGCAACAGTTTATCTCTTTTAGATGAAACATTTTCAAAATGTTTATTTTTTTTGAAACATGGTATAGGAATGATTTCATTGTTCTTAGAACCCAAATATTTTATGATAGTAGTTGTCTTTCCACAGGGCATGCTGCTAGTCTTTCAATTTATGTTTCATTAAAAAAAAGACTTGAAATTGAGCTATCTGTACTTTCACAATAATAACAAAAGGAATTGAATTTAAAATATGGATTTTCAAAATTAATTTCAAATATTATAAAATTATGTTTATTCTTTTTTGAAAAATAAGCTGCTTGTTAGTAATTGTTTCATAATA
This sequence comes from Neotragus moschatus, assembly GCA_006410615.1. Lineage (NCBI taxonomy): Eukaryota > Metazoa > Chordata > Mammalia > Artiodactyla > Bovidae > Neotragus > Neotragus moschatus. The sequence goes on along the minus strand of SJYA01001363.1, from coordinate 548,664 downwards.
AGTCTTCTTCAAGATCTTTTTTAAAATCATGATTGCATTTCATGACAGTGTTGGGTGACTTATTTTTAAGTTGAACACAGTCATTCATTACCTCTCTCTGGCTCCCACTGTGCATTTCAATCATTCTTTTACCCTCAGTTCACTTAAGTTACCATACTGCTTTTGTTGGACAATATAAGTTTTATTTGTTTTACTGATGGTCATGCTTGCTTTCGACAAGGCCTTTTGATACATAAGAGTAGTGAAGGGCTGCCCATGGCAAATTCTCAAACCTCTTTTCAACATAAAATGAAACCCAACAGAAAGGATAAATTTGATTTAATTTTTCCATCTAAAACATGTGTGACCCCTGTTATTCTCACTCCTGTAGAACAGTAATGTGTTTGTTGCTTTATTTTTATCTTAAAAAAAAAACTCAGTGACTTTATTTGTAAATTAAAAAAATTGATGTTTATTATAAATTTTCAGTGTAGCTTTTTCTTTTTTTTTGCTTTCAGAGATATGCTTTTTTGATTTTATACAAATCAACTTTTAGTTTCCTTTAATGTATGCTAAGGTAGATCAAGATCACACAAATGGACATTTTGGGCTATTAATGCACGCCTGTCTTAAAAGCTGGGCGTGGCAACCCACTCCAGTATTCTTGCCTGGAGAATGCCAGGGACAAAGAAGCCTGGTGGGCTATGGTCCATAGGTTCTCAAAAAGTCGAACATGACTAAAGTAACTTAGCAGACATGCCATGCCAATATTTATCTATTTTATGACTTAGCATTTTCTTATCTAAGTGAAGTCGCTCAGTCGTGCCCGNTTAAAAGCTGGGCGTGGCAACCCACTCCAGTATTCTTGCCTGGAGAATGCCAGGGACAAAGAAGCCTGGTGGGCTATGGTCCATAGGTTCTCAAAAAGTCGAACATGACTAAAGTAACTTAGCAGACATGCCATGCCAATATTTATCTATTTTATGACTTAGCATTTTCTTATCTAAGTGAAGTCGCTCAGTCGTGCCCGACTCTTTGTGACCCCATGGATAGCAGCCTGCACCAAGCTCCTCCGTCCATGGGATTTTCAAGGCAAGAGTACTGGAATGGGTTGCCATTTCCACTGTAGAGGTTAAATTTACCCTTTGACTTAATATGTGATTTTTCAAATGATCTCACAGTTGAAACAATTGTTTATCTAAATAAAGATGCAAAAAGCTTTTGTGTTGATTGTAATTTGGCTTTTTGCCTAAAATATTATGTAATAATAAATAGGTTCTTGCATACTATCCAGCTATGTAGTTTTTCCTCTAAGTTTGTCATGGAATTTAAAGGTGAGATCTTTTATTTAAAAGTAAAGTTTCACTTTATTATAGAGAAGACTGAATTATCTTATGGAGATTATAATAAAATTTGAATTAAAATGCTTCAAATTTTGCTTTTATTAGCTACCTTAATTTTATGTTTTAGTTATCTAAAAAGGGACATTATTTAATATTAATATGAAAATTTGTTTTATATAAAACTAATTAAAATTTGTGTGTTAGTCACTCAGTTGTGTCTGACTCTTTGTGACTGCATGGACTGTAGCCCGCTAGGCTCCTTTGTCCATGGAATTCTCCAGGCAGAATACTGGAGTGGATTGTCATTTCCTTTTCCAGGGGATCTTCCCAACCCAGGGATCCAACCCAGGTCTCCTGCATTGCAGGTAGATTCTCTACCATCTGAGCCACCAGGGAAGCCCAGTGATGTAGATTTATATACCAATAAGAATTCTTAGAGTGGCTGGTGGATGTTGGCTAGGTATGGTGTGAAGGTATATTTTACAGGTAAATTGAGGCTTTAGTGATTTGAAGAATTGAATATGTATCACGGACATGAAACGTATGTAAGTAACCAGAGCTCCAAATCTTAAACTGATTATTAACTCTCAGAAACACAGGTTACTGGGTGGTAACTATTCATTTTAACTGTTTTGATACCGTCAATTCAAATGTGAAGGACCACAGAGTAAGGATAGGGCAAACACGGAAGAGCATTGCTGGGTTCTCCCGGTTATGAATAAATTCCATCACCTCTAAACCATTTCTTGGGGCTTTCCGGGTGGTGCTTGTGATAAAGAACCCGCCTGCCAATGCAGGAGACATTACGAGATGGGGATTCGATCCTTGGGTTGGGAAGATCCTCTGGAGAAGGAAATGACAGCCCACTCCAGTATTCTTGCCTGGAGAATCTCATGGACAGAGGAGCCTGGTGGACTACGGTCCACAGGGTCACAAAAAGTCGAACACGACTGAAGTGACTTAGCAACCATTTCCAATCACTCTATTTGCCACATAGGGGCATCGCTTTTTAGAGTTTTAAAAATGTTTCTCCCTCTTTTGTGGTGATATTTTATTGAGGACAGGCATGTATTGTACTTTCTTTCTAGTCTACCCAGTAAGCCAGTTACTCATTTAATCCTACCATGTGTCATACGTGGTGGTAAGTACCATAGATGTGGGACTCAAAAAATGCTTCATTTAGAATTAAAATATGCTGCGTTTTCCTTTGATAGTCTTCCATTCTTCCCCTGTTTTCATTTTGCATTCTTCATTTCTCATTCTAACTATTCTCTTTTGTCTCTAACGTCCCTCTCCTGTTACTCTCTAAATTTGTCCTGGCCAAATGGTAGCCAACTAGCTAAATGTTACGTTTAGCCCTTAAAATGTGGCTAGTCTAAATTGAGATCTGAGATAAATGTAAGTTGCATAATGGATATGTTATGAAGGAAAGAGTGTAAAATATGCCCATTTTTATGTTGATCACATATTGAAGTGATAATATTTTGGATATATTGCATTAAATATTATCAAAATTAGTGTCATCTGATTTTTACTCTATTAAAATGCAGCTAACTAGGAAATTTAGAGTTATGTTTTTGGGTGTAATTATATTTCTTTTGGAATGTGCTTCTCTAGATCCTTTTATTGATTTTTTTAATTGTCTTCCTTGAACAACTTCCTTCCTGTTTTATCCTCATTGCCCCTTCCCAATATTTTTAGAAGTCAGAGATTACAAAAATGTTTAATCTCCTGAAACTGTCTTTAAAAATAAACATTAGATTACATATTTAGCAACAACAAGCCATGGAGTATTAACACGTGCTACCACATGGATGGACCTCAAAAATATTATGCTAAGTGAAAGAAGCCAGTCACAATAGAACATGCACTAAATGAGTTCACTTATATGCAGTGCATGAAAGCTCTCTAGAGACAAAATAGATCAGTGTTTACCTAAGGTAGGGGGAAGGGGTTGTGAGGAATGACTACTGGTAGGTAGTAGGTTTTTAAGAGAGAAGAGATGTAAAATAATGGTGGTATTCGAGCAACACTGAATATACTAAAAACCACTTTAACAGAGTGAATTTTGGGGTATGTGAATTATGTATCAGTAAAGCTGTTAAGGGCTTCCCTGGTGGCTCAGAAGATAAAGAATCCGCTTGCAGTGCAGGAAACCTGGATTCAGTACCTGGGTTGGGACTCTCCTCTGGAGAAGGAAATAACAACCCACTCCAGTGTTCTTGCCTGGAAAATCCCACTGACAGAGGAGTCTGGCGGGCTACTGTTCAAGGGATTGCAAAGAGTTGGACCCAACTGAGTGACTAACAGTTTCATTTCAAAGCTGTTAAAATAATACCAGACCCTGCTCATCACATCCAAGTGTCATTCAGTTAGTCTTTTTGGTGCTCTGTGCTTTCCTTTTTCTGCCTCTTAGGGCAAGTTTGCCTTATTCTTTACAAATCAGTTTAGCCTTCCTAGAAGTTAAGTGTATGTCTTTGTCAATGTTAGTAGTAGTGGTCAGGTACTTTTGTCTTAAAAAAGGAAAACAGAGGCCAATATGTGCTGGAACTTTTGTAAGCAGTTATAATCCCTTTTTCAGATTGCTGTGTGTTCAGAACATATTTTAATGCCATTTCCCCTAGGAGACTTGTTAGGCAAATGTATTTAAGTGTCATTTTAATCTCTTTTTATAGCTCTTATTTATTCCTTTATACCTCCATGATGTACCAACATCTGATGAATTGTGGCTTTTCAATAGGACTTCTGGATTTCTTACGTATAAAAACAGAATAACAAAAGAGAAAAAAATCTTTTCTTCCAAGATGGTTATACATATTTATATTACAAGTGCATAAATATGTATTTTTTCTAAAAATTCTGGACAACACATGCATCTTTGTACTGAAGAGAAACATTTTAATTAAATCGGTCCATTATTAAAAAAATAAAAAAGATTAGTGTCAAAATGTATTTTAAAACAATTTCTTTCAAGCTTAGTTTTTTTCCAGCTTAATTTTTTTCTTTCACCATTTTCATTTAAAGATGGCTGCAAATTGTAAAAGCCTACAAAAATATTATTTTTATATTTATATCTATAAATGTTCACTATTTTAATTTGTCCTCCATTTTGGGGTACTTGCTTTTCTAACCTTCAAAGTAAATACCTAAATATGTGTGTGTGCTCAGCCGTGTCCAACTCTTTGTGATCCCATGGACCATATCCTGCCAGGCTCCTCTGTCCATGGAATTCTCCAGGCAAGAATACTGGAGTGGGCTCCCATTTCCTACTCTGGAAATATATAAATAAACATTTATAAAAGTGATATAAATTTTGACAGATGCTACTTTGAGTCTCTGTGTTGATTTTGGTAATTTTTACAATATTTCAAAGTTTTTCATTGTTATCGTATCTGTATGTGCCCCATGGTCATTAATCTCTGATATTATTATGTATGCTGGAGACTTAGATATTGGTAAGGATTTTTTTAGCAGAAAAGTATTTTTATTTTATTTTATTTTTAATTTTTACTTTTTAGTTTGTTTTGCTTTACAATACTGTATTCGTTTTGCTATACATTGACATGAATCAGCCACAAGTGTATTTAAGATACATATATATGTATCTTAGACAAAATTCATATTGCCTTCTTAATAATTGACTACAGTTTGGTGTAACATAACATTTATATGTACTGGGAAACCAAAAAAATTGTGCGACTTGCTTTATTGCAGCGTTTATCGCAGCGTTCTAGAACCGAACTCGTGGTATCTCTTTGAGATACTTGTGCTAGCAGCTTCGTTTAGTCCATAGAGGTTGGACTTTGCTTTGGGGGCCATTGCTTCCTCACTGGTTCAAATGGCTTTGTTGTTCCTGTGAGTTTCAGGTAGTCTTTTAATAGCAGCTCTGGGTACAAAGGTTTCAAAGTCATCTTTTCAGAGAACTCACATGGGGAATGGCTTATATCTTTTGGCTCTAAGGTGGAACATGGTGAGGTGGAAAGAGATGCCCTGAGGGTTGTGAGCTTCTTTTCCTGTGTTTTTTTTTTTAACCCATTGTAACAATGGATGATAAACTTTGCCACATCATGAAAAGTGAAAGTGAAACTCATTCAGTCCTGTCTGACTATGACCCTATGGACTATAGTCTGTGGAATTCTCCAGGTCAGAATACTGGAGTGGGTAGCCTATCCCTTCTCCAGTGGATCTTCCCAACCTAGGACTCAAACCAGGGTCTCCTGCATTGCAGGCGGATTCTTTACCCACTGAGCTATAAGGGACACTCTGCCACATCTTGGTACCTGACTTTTGTAGAATCTGTGAATATTACATAGTGTAAGAATCTACTGACAAGGAGGTTTTGATTTATTGGAAATTAAAACTTTAAGGAACATACAATTAATGATTTTCCAGATGAGAAGTCTACCAAAGATCCCACCACACCTAGTATCCCCTTTCTTCCTTTCCAATATACGTTAGGTAAATTTAATGCATAGTATCCATCTTTAAAGGGGCTTCTCTGGTAGCTCAGTCAGTAAAGAATCTGCCTGCAGTGCAGGAGACCTGGGTCTGATTCCTGGGTCAGGAAGATTCCCTGGAGAAGGAAATGGCAAACCACTCTAGTATTCTTGCCTGGAAAATCCCATGGACAGAGGAGCCTGATGGGCTGCAGTTCTTGGGGTTACACGATTGAGTGACTAACACTTTCACCCATCTTTAAAATCCTAAAAATTTCCATTCAAAACCTTAAAAGATGATGCCATCAAAGTGTTAGACTCAATATGTCAGCAAATCTGGAAGACCCAGCGGGGGCCACAGGATTGGAAAAGATCAGTCTTCATTCCAAGAAGGGCAGTACTAAACCATCAAACAGTTACACTCATCTTCCACGCTAGTAAGGTCATGCTTAAAATCTTGCATGCTAGGCTTCAGTTATGCAAACCAAGAACTTCCAGACATCCAAGCTGGGTTTAGAAAAGGCAGAGGAGCCAGAGATCAAATTGCCAGCATTCACTGGATCATAGAGAGAATTCCTTTGGAATTTGCAAGGGAATTCCAGAAAAACATCGACCTCTGTTTTATCCAAAGGCTAAAGCCTTTGACTGTGTGGATCATAACAAACTGTAGAAAGCTCTTAAAGAGATGGGAATATCAGAACATCATACGTGTCTCCTGAGAAACCTGTGTGTGAGTCAACAAGCAACAGTTAGAACCCTGTATGGAACAACAGATTGGTTCTCAAGATTGAGAATGGAGTACGACAGGGCTGTGTGTGGTCAACTTATTTATTTAACTAATACGTGGAGCACATCGTGAGAAATGCTGGGTTGGATGAGTTAGAAGCTGGAATCAAGATAGGCAGGAGAAACATCAGCAACCTTAGGTATGCGGATGATACCACTATAATGGGAGAAAGTGAAGAGGAACTAAAGAACCTCTTGAGAGCAAAAGAGAGTGGAAAAGCTGGCTTAAAACTCAGTATTCAGAAAAGTAAGATCATGGCCTCCCAGCCCTATTACTTCACTGCAAACTTAAGGGGAAAAGGTGGAAGCAGGACAGATTTCCTCTTCTTGGGCTCTCAAATCACTGTGGATGGTTATTGGAGCCATGATATCAGAAGACTATTACTTCTTGGCAGGAAATCTATGACAAACCTAGACATCATGTTGAAAAGCAGAGACACCACTCTGCTGACAAACGTCTGTATAATGAAGGTTATGGTCTTCCCAGTGGTCACAGACGATTGTGAGAGCTGGACCGTAAAGAAGACAGAGCACCAACGAATTGATGCCTTTGAACTGTGGTGCTGGAGAAGACTTTTGAGAGTCCCTTGGACCGTGAAGAGATCAAACCAGTCAATTTTAAAGGAAATTGACCTTGAATACTCACTGGAAGTTCTGATGCCTAAGCTGAAGCTCCTGTATTTTGGTCATCTGATGTGAACAGCTGACTCATTGGAAAAGTCCCTGATGCTGGAAAGATTGAGGGCAGAAGGAGAAGAGGGCGCCAGAGGATGAGGTGGCTGGGTGGCATCACCGAGGCAATGGACATGAATTTGGGCAAACTCCGAGAGATGGTGAGGGACAGGGAGTCCTGGTGTTGCTGCAGTCCATGGGTTTGCAAAGAGTTGGATGATTTTGTGACTGAAGAGCCCCACCCATCTTTAAGGGCTTTCCTGGGGCTCAGACTATAAAGAATCAGCCTGTAATTTGGGAGACCTGAGTTGGGAAGATCCTTTGGAGAAAGAAATGACTACCCACTCCAGTATTCTTGCCTAGAAAATTCCACGGACAGAGAAGCCTTATAGGCTTCAGTCCATGGGGTGGCAAAAATTTGGACATGACTGAGTGAGTGATAAACACAGACACACAGATACACACACACACATACACACACACATCTTTAAATGTTCCAGTTTTCAAGCTATGAGGATAAATTTTTATCTGGATATAATTTTAAGACAAACTCATGTATTTTCAAAATTCAGTTGGTTTTAGTAATCAAAGGATTTTTTTTATTATTTAATGACCATGAGAAAAGTTATTGATCAATTTGTGTTTGCCTTTTTATTGGTAATAAAGATGGGTGTAGGGAACAGGAAGAAGATGCTGAATATAATGGATCTTTTTTGTATGTTTAACGAAGAATTACATTTAAAAATGGTTTGTTCTTTCAAGTGGTATTTTTTAAAATTGTGAACAGGTTAAATGAGATAACCATTTCTTTCTAGTCGACCTTGAGATATCTAGTGTATGATTTTTTCTGAGGTTGTATTTTACATTTCTTAGTATAGAGTTTATTTGTCTTGCAGGTGTTTTGCTACGTATCCCTAATCTGTGAGAAGATTTATAGCTTTTTATTAACTTTATTTTGTCTTTATTTCATGATGAAGATGAAAAACTGGTTGGCTTAATTTCAAGGATAAGCCATGCCTGTCAGATGAGTTACTGTTTATCTCCCTTTCCTGGCTTTGTTTCCATCTGTTCCCCCAAAACATTTACATCTTTTTCAATTTTTAGTTTTGGTGAGGGAAAGGGACTGATTTCGTTGTTGTTGTGTATCTTTACCACTCACACCATCAGATTCTGGTAAGATAGCTGGAAATCTGCCCGTATGGAAAGTATAGTGTTACCCCAGTAGAGAAAGTTGAGAATAGGAATCAGGTTTTTTGGCCTTATCGACCGCTTGTACATTTAACAGTACAAGATATTTGAAGGCAGTACATGTGGATATGTTAAAGAGTTAACATTAATAGTCCTGTGGCTAAACAGATGGTGTAATTAGCCCACAATGGGAAGAGCAGCGTTTTCATGTTTGGATAAAAAGGGCTCACTGTGGGTGGTAGAGTTAAGAGGTTCCAAATGACAATATCTTATAAAGATAAGGACAGTGATGCTTTCATACTTCATGGTGTAGGCATTCATGTACATTTATATAAACTCTCAGCCTGTTTTATTTAAGTATACTAACTCTTGTTACATTTAGGAACAATTCTCTGTAAGTGAATTCAGTTTAGTCCAAGAGATATGGCTAAGTACTGTGGAGGATTCAGAAAAAAATTTGGTCTTTGTACTCAAATAGCCAATTTTCTGGAATGTATTCATAGGTTAGTGGCAAATAGAGGACCTGACAGATATGTTTATAGCAAAAGTATATTGTAAATGATTAGTTCTATGAGTTACTTATCCAAGTTCAATATTCCTCAGAAGGAAAATATTTTCAATAAGATAGTGGAAAGTATTTCAGGGACTGTTTTTCTCTTCATCATCTAATAGCGTCATTGCTTTTCTATGTGAAATAGTTTGCTTTGTCAAATGTCATCTATTCCGAACTATATATATTTTTACACAATATAAAAATGTTACAATAGCAAGAAAATACACTCAAATGGATAAAAGGGCTATGGCAATCCCTTCTGTTTGTATAATTTGAACATGTTTTCCTCAATAAAAATTTAGAAGTTGACATTGGTTGTATTTTGTTCCAATTGATTTTACTCAAATTTTTTAATAATGTAAATTTAAGATAATATCAGATACTTGGTTAATTATTAGAGAGATATTTGGAAAGATATTTCTTTCCCATGTCTGCCCATCTGCTCCTATGGTACAATCATAATGCAGAAACGTTGACATCTCAATTATTTCCATGGCAACAAATTGATGTCAGGATCTCACATTTGACTTCACTGCAGGACCAAATATAATTTGGATTACAGGGATGGATTGGGAGTTCTTATTGAAGCACAAGTCTTTAAGAAAGAAGATTAAATATCTTTGGGAAATAATTTTAAGCCTTTAAAAAATGTAAGTGTACTTTTAAAGAGAAAAGTATGAAAGTATACCCAAAGTATATGAATACTCTTCTGTCTCTCTGTGTATACAAAGCCATAATGAAAGGCATTTACTGTCTGACAGTTGCAAGTAAGAGTTTGTATCTGATTTATTGTTTACTCAAAAACTTAGAAAAATAGAAACTTAGGCAGTTGTCTGTAGCACCCGGAATAGTAAAGGTCCAGAACCATCTTGCTTTTAGTTAAGTAGTGTATATGAACTATCAGTATATGGTAGCCCCACCTTAAATTATATACTCTGTTTTGGGTTGAGGATATCATAACGATAGATGATCCTGCACACTGTACGGATGGCATAGCTTTTAAAGATTTTGTGGTACTTTGCCTCCCTTCTTGCGTTGTTTTGTGCTTCAGTGAAAAAAATTTAGTATTTTACTATTTATTCCAGTTATGAGTTCTGTCCATTCTTTATTGCTAACGCTCAGGGGAAACAATTAGATTTGATTCCTGTGAACAAACATCTATATTGAATCTCAGTTATTTCTGACCCTGTTCCACAGCCCTTGGAGTATAATTTTAAGTTTGTATTTAAGTTCATGAGGGCTTCTGCCCTCTCTGACTATAGTGAAGGCAGAGACCATGTCTTTACACACTCAGTGTCTGGCACATTGTGGGTACTTTGTCAAAAAATACATGTGATCTCATGGATTGTCAGGGTATTACAGATTCTCTGAACCTTGGCAGGGTCACTCCATGCCACATCTTGTGTTTTGCAGGTTTAAAATTTTGGTTTAATTTTTTTTTAGGCGACCGATTCATTATAAGTAAACTGAAAAGACACTGACTCATAATGTATGCTTGGAGATAATTTCCTGATTCTATCTATTAATTTCTCTTAATAAAAGTCAGTGAAAGAGATAACATTATAGATTAGATGGTTTCTAGGTGAACTAGTCCTGCAACTTGATGACGGCTGAGGGAGCCAGGTGCCCAGGACCCAGCTGGCCTCAGGCCCTTCATTTAACCTGGAGAGAATAATTGTATAGGATCAATAGGAATGCATGTTCTCACAAGTTCCACCCAGGTGAATTCCCAGCTCGAAATAATTATCCTTCTCGGAGAACAGCCCAACCACAGAGGTGGACCTGAAAAAATGATATGCAGTGTCCTTGCCACTTACCCCTGACCTCTGGCCACCACTTAGGGGTAGATGACTGATCTACACTGTACAGGTTTTGAGATGGGAATGGGGAGGCTGAAACTGGCTGAAGCTCTTACCTTAATGGCAGTATCCATGTACTCCAGTTGCTGAAGCCTCTGAGGACTGTGACCCATGGAGACTGCTGCTGCTGGTAGATCTCTGAGGTGGGGATGGGGAGAAGTTCACTGCTGCTTTGGTGCCTGGACCCTACAGTGGGTGGCCGTGATGAGGGCTCTGGTGCTCTGGGAACACACTTGTCCCTGAGCCCCCAGCTCACCTACCGGCCCCAGGCTAGAGGGCTTGGAGGGCCTTGGGGAGAAGCTGAGATCTGCCTCTCATCACTTTCTAGGCCTCGAGGACCACTGCAAGGCTCACTCTTGGTGGAGCAGGACTTCTAACTTGCGCTGCGTCAATGGTCATGCTATGCCAACTGAGCCAATGGTTGCATGCTTGCTGGCCTCAGTACTTACACCCTTGGCCTCCTGATTCTCAGGCCTTTAAACTCAAACTGAATTGTACCACTGGCTTTCCTGCTGTTCCAGCTTGCAGACAGCACATCATGGAACTTCTTGGCCTCCATGATCTTGTGAGCCAATTCCTGTAATAAGTGTGTGTGTGTGTATATATATATATACACACACACACACATATATATGTATATATATGTTATTAGTTACACATATCATAATATAAAAATTACAATATGTATCCCTCTTGTTTCTGTTTCTTTGGAGAATCCTGACTCATACGACAACCAGCAATTATGTTCTTCTCTTTCCCTAAAATGACTTGCACATCTTCGCCCTTTCTCTAATTATTGCTTCAGACAATACAGTGTGAGTAAACTTGCAATACTTCACTTATGTGTCATGTTCTAATTTCCAGGAGAATACACTCTGGGGCTCTGTGATGATTATGGCCCTTGTATGTCAAAGGTTTACTTTGTACCCATTGTTGTGCTAAGTTCTTTATTACACAATCATGTTCAAATTATTTTAGTAACCTGGGTGATAACTACTCTTGCTTTCCTATGTGACAGAGTGGGAAAAAGAGGTAGAGAAATGTGCAGTAACTTGCCTCAAACTATATCCTGGAATAAGTGGAGAAGCTGGGATTTGAATCTGACTCTGGAATGAGGACACTTGCAATTGGGCTCATATCCAGATGGATAGATTTTTTTTTTTTAATGTGGATATGGGGCTTTCCAGGCCACTCAAGTGGTAAAGAATCTGTCTGCCAATCCAGGAGCCACAAGAGTTGCAGGTTCAGTTCCTGGGTCAGGAGGATCCCCTGGAGCAGGAAATGGCAGTCCACTTCACAGAGGAGCCTGGCGGGCTGCAGTCCATGGTGTCACAAAGAGTAAGACATGACTGAGCACGCAAGCAAAGCACAGTGGTGCCTTCTAATTTTTTTTATTGTTTTCAGTATTGGAAGGTGAGCTTGTTTCCAAATTCTGAGAAAGTCTCACTATAGTCACAGCCTGAGTGGGAATGGTAGTTTCTTGTCTGCAGTATCCCTGCTTTCAAGGTCACAGAAGCAGAGAATTGGCATGAGGCTGAGAAGAAAATGAGTGTACTTAATGATAAGAATTTTAATGAGATTTCAAATGAGCAAATATACCCATTTTGGGATCATTAAAATTTTTTTTTTCCACGCAGCTTAATAGCATTGCAGTAAAAACTTACTAATTTAAGAATTGTGGGCAACACCTGTCTGAATGAACAAAGTCTAAATTGTAAAATAATTTTGTAGAAATTAAGTTTTATTATTTTTCTGATACCTATAATTAGCTTGTCAATTAGGAGCTGAGAAAACTAAGCTTCTGAGATACTAGAATAGTTCATTTTACTTTAGTACTCTTATCTTCAATCTTCTTTAAGCTATTAATTGCCTTTTAAATTACTCTAATATTTTCTACAGATAGATCAGTTCTTTGTAAGAGGCTTTCATATGTGGCATTATGTTTAATACTCACAAGAACCCTTATTTTTTAGATTAGTCAGTTTGATGTGAAAGAACAGAGATGATTTCTTCAGGACAGCATGGCTGGTTAGCCAGTGCCTGGTTGGAGCCTGTGTCATTTGAGGCATTTTATTTTATTTTATTTTTTTTGAGGCATTTTATTAATATTACCAATACACACATATATACTGTTTAGACAATCATTTTTGAAATATCATCAAAGTTTGTTTAACAGCATCTGAATTTGTGTTTTCCCCCCCTTTCCTTAGCTGCCCTTCCTTCTTTCCTCGCTTTTGTCCTTTCCATCTATCCATCAATCCTGATTTATATCTACGAAATATACAAAGAATGTGTTCTGTTAAGCAGATTTTTCAGCTTTTTAATATATTTGGTGGTCATTTAAAATTTTCATTAAATTCTTATTACAATTCAAATTTATTTTCATCAGATCAGATCATTTTAGAATATGGTTAAGTTATTGATTGACTTTGTTTTCTAGTATTTTCTTATTTGGAATATCTATCTAGAATTAGTTTGAAATAGTCTCTGTAATTGACCATTGTAGTGTTTTAGGATAAGAATCAGGTAGATCCCTCTTCTGTCCTCTATATTATACTTGTATTCAGAGCTCTGAAGATTTTAAGTAATAGAATCAGCACTGTTTATTTTGAGCAAAGAAACCAAAATCATCGAAAGGACAGTGGTGTGCCTAGTTGATATGGGACAAAATCATGTCCCTGAGTAATCAGCTAGAGTCAGGAGCTTCTATCTATCTTCATTGATAGACATAAAATAGAGACTTCCTTTCTATATTGTTCCTTGTCAATGTATAATCTAGAATCATTTTCTATAGAAAAAATGTTTTTTACCGGCGAGGGCGATTTGGTGTCCTTGAAATACAGTTCATAATGAGAAGGTGGCACAGCTCTCTTCCTTATGCATCCGTTTGCAGCATACTAAGTTGGATTCTCAGTGTGCATTGTATTTAAATAAAAATTTCTCCCGATGATTCTTATGTGGAACCAGGGTTGAGAAGCACTAATCTAGAGCTTGGACATAGCTCAAATACCAAAGTTTTATTGCTTATTATAAAAGCAAATTTACAAGGTAGCTATTGTTTTTACTACTGATATATTCTTTTGCCAAACTTTATTGCAGCATATGGATTTCATTCAAAGCAATTTTTTTTAGGCGTGTTCTGGGAGGTACTTGTTTATCTTTGTTAAATTAAAAACTAAAGTAAACGTATCATACAGGAAGCGCTCTAAAGGCAACCTGAAAATAATACGCTGAAGTTTCTTCAAGGCTTATTCTATGCTCAGTTTTGTGCTTAGCCCTATTATAGACATTAGTCCATTTAAATCCTCATAACACCTTATAGAAAACGTAATTCTTCATGCAATGGAAGAGGAACCAGAAACTGAAATTTCATCTGCTTGTCTAAAGTCATGGAATAAGTAAAGGGTGGGGCAGGGGCTGATGGGTGCCAACAGTTGGGAGACCCAGAGACTGTGCAGTACCTCCCAGTTCTCTGCTTCTCTGAGAGTAAGAGGTATTTAATCCCATCCCATCCTTTGTGTGGATTGTTTTTCTGCTTTTATTGTGAGGCTAAGAAGTGGAATGACTCTGGGTTTTTAATNTTAGTCCATTTAAATCCTCATAACACCTTATAGAAAACGTAATTCTTCATGCAATGGAAGAGGAACCAGAAGCTGAAATTTCATCTGCTTGTCTAAAGTCATGGAATAAGTAAAGGGTGGGACAGGGGCTGATGGGTGCAAACAGTTGGGAGACCCAGAGACTGTGCAGTACCTCCCAGTTCTCTGCTTCTCTGAGAGTGAGAGGTGTTTAATCCCATCCCATCCTTTGTGTGGATTGTTTTTCTGCTTTTATTGTGAGGCAAAGAAGTGGAATGACTCTGGGTTTTTAATCTTCAGATTCTGCCATAGGATCTGTAAATAAAATGGTTATATCTATTGTTATTTTTGATGGTTAGAATTTTTATTAGACTATTATATAGTGATTAACATTTTTTGAATGTTTAGAATGTGGTTCCTTAACTTTAAGATATCATTCGATCATGAAGTCGACAGGTTAGTTGTTTTTAGCTATTCTGTATGCCTGAGGAAATAGGCTTAAGGAACTTAAGTGTCACACAGTGAACTTTGAACCAAGGCTCCTCACAGTGTTTATTCTTAACCACCTTTTGCCTATGAGATAGCGGAAAAGTTAATAGAAATTAAAGAGTAGCTTGGAGAATAGCATATAACCTTCTCCAGAAGCTTTTTAAAGTTGTATCTCAGTCAATACAAGAGACTTAGCTAGCAACGAACACCATGAATTAACTTTCTCAATGTCAGAACTTGGTCATACCTCTTTAATCTGTTTTCATTTTTTAATTTACTTCCTAGTGTTAAACAGTGAAGAAATAAGATGTTCACTAATCATGACCAATTCAGAATTTTGCTGTGGTTTTTCAGTATGTTTTGCTCATTATTTGGAAAGTGAAAGTTGCTCAGTCATGTCCTACTCTGCGACCCCATAGATTATACAGTCCATGGAATTCTACAGGCCAGAATACTGGAGTGGGTCGTCTTTCCCTTCAGGAGATCTTTCCAACCCAGGGATCGAACCCAGGGCTGGAAATGGGCCCTCAAAAGAAATCTTGTATTTTATCCTTTTGTGGCTTGCTTCATTATAGATGTAGAATTTAAACTTAAGAAAATATGCTCATTATTTAATATTCTCCAGTGATTAAAGCTTAGGTTTTAGAGGTACATAATTTTACCTTATCTAAAATTTTTAAAATATGGAAGCTCATAAGGAGAATACAGTGAATCCCTACAACACTTTGGTAGTAAAGACACAAAGAATAACCAGCAACACATTAACTCAGGGGGGAAAATGTGATTTTAAGGTTATATCAAACACACTTGAGTATACTTTAAGTGAAAAAAATGGAAAACTCAGATGGACGGCCTTTCTTATTTAAAAGGCAGAGGGGCTTTTATGTGAGAGTTAGAAAATCCAGAAAAAGTGATGGGAGACCCAAACAAACAAACACAGGAAATATGGTAAGCCCAGACTTAATAGTGGCAGCTTGAACTGGTAACGAGCATTCTGAACTGACGGAACACGGATGCTGACTTTGAGAGTTCATGCTGCCATGTGTCCTGTCCTCAAATAGTCCTGGGATGACTCGGCCATCTCCTTGTGAGACTCTAAGCAACTTGAGAACAAGAACTAAGCACTTTCCTCTGTATCCTGAGGAATTAACATAGTGCTTGGCATCTGTAGGCTCTGTTAAGCGTGCATCAGTTCAGTCAGTTCAGTTGCTCAGTCGTGTCCGACTCTTTGCGACCCCATGAATCGCAGCACGCCAGGCCTCCCTGTCCATCACCAACTCCTGGAGTTCACTCAGACTCATGTCCATCGAGTCGGTGATGCCATCCAGCCATCTCATCCTCTGTCGTCCCCTTCTCCTTCTGCCCCCAATCCCCCCCAGCATCAGGGTCTTTTCCAGTGAGTCAACTCTTTGCATGAGGTGGCCAAAGTACTGGAGTTTCACCTTTAGCATCAGTCCTTCCAATGAACACCCAGGACTGATCTCCTTTAGGATGGACAGGTTGGATCTCCTTGCAGTCCAAGGGACTCTCAAGAGTCTTCTCCAACACCACAGTTCAAAAGCATCCATTCTTTGGCACTCAGCTTTCTTCACAGTCCAACTCTCACATCCATACATGACTACTGGAAAAACCATAGCCTTGACTAGACGGACCTTTGTTGGCAAAGTAAATGTCTCTGGTTTTTAATATGCTCTCTAGGTTGGTCATAACTTTCTTTCCAAGGAGTAAGTGTCTTTTAATTTCCTGGCTGCAATTAGGACACATAATTAAGAATATATCTTAATTTTATTAAGAGTTTGGTAAAAATCCTATTGAGAATCATGTTATATAGTAGATGATGAGCCTTTAATTCAAGTCAGTGGTTCTTAAACTTTTTGGACCCATAAGGATCCCTTTATGATTTTTAAAATTATGGAGAACACAAAAGAACTTTATGTGGGTTATATTTACTGATATAAACCATATACCATGTAAGAAAACTGAGAAGTTTAAAAAATAATAATTAAAAAGTTCATTACTTGTTAACATAAACATACTTTTGTGGGAAAAAACCCCTGCATTTGCAGAACAAAAAATTTAGTGAGAAGACTGGCATTTATGTACATCTTTTATGATTCGCTTTGATTTTCTAGTTCATTAGAAGACAGCTAGGTTTTTATATCTGCTTCTGCATTGTCTTTTGTAATATGTTCTTTTGGTGTAATATATGAGTTAAAAGCGATGTGCATTTTAATAGAGGATGTTCTTTTTGATACTGCACTAAAACTCTGCTGCTGCTGCTCGTAAGTCGCTTCAGCGACTCTGTGCGACTCCGTAGGCGGCAGCCCACCAGGCTGCCCTGTCCCTGGGGTTCTCCAGGCAAGAACACTGGAGTGGGTTGCCATTTCNGTGCATTTTAATAGAGGATGTTCTTTTTGATACTGCACTAAAACTCTGCTGCTGCTGCTCGTAAGTCGCTTCAGCGACTCTGTGTGACTCCGTAGGCGGCAGCCCACCAGGCTGCCCTGTCCCTGGGGTTCTCCAGGCAAGAACACTGGAGTGGGTTGCCATTTCCTTCTCCAGTGCATGAAAGTGAAAAGTGAAAGTGAAGTCACTCAGTCGGGTCCGACTCTTAGCGACCCCAGGGACTGCAGCCCACCAGGCTCCTCCATCCATGGGATTTTCCAGGCAAGAGGACTGGAGTGGGTTGCCATTGCCTTCTCTGCACTAAAACGCTACAGATTGTAATTTCTTAAAAGTTAGTTTTAATGAAGAATTGAAACATCTACACTGAGCATTTTGTACCTTGTTACAGTAAAATGTGTTTTACTCTTTGTATAGATTGTTACCTATACATGATTTTATAGCATCATGCATTGGTCAATTGGGAAATATCAGTTCTCTAAGTTAAGCAGATCTGGATGTGGACATATTTTATTATGTGAACTAATCAAGCAATAACATTTCTTAATGTCAGAAGATGTTTTAAGTGTTGGAAAGCTCACAGGCTCAGGATGGTGGATTAAATTTTCAAGATACTAATTTTCACTTACAATTTCAATTTTTATTATTGGCAACAGACACTGTCAGTTATTTTCCTTCAAGTGACAGGTTCACTTACTCTTTCCTCCCCGCAAATGTCAGTCACACCCAATTCTGAATAGGTTGTCTTCAATCATTCATTCAAGTAAAACACAGTGTTTTGTGAAAAGAGTGGCTAGTTCACTGCATATCTCAGTCTCATAAGTGCTTTTTGTTTGAGACAGTTATCTTGTATTTTGATATGCAGTGGAAATGTTTTATGCATTTTTCCTTCCTTTATTGTATAGGATATTAAAATGGCATGTACTCAAGGACTGTGATTTTTAAAATTAACTAATTTTACTGGTTTATTAGAGGCCTTCTTAAGTGAAAATGTACTTTATTTATTGTTTTTGCATGTCTCTGAATGTCTGCTAGTAAAATTTGGTGTCTCTGTTTTGATTTATGCTAATGACATTCACAGCTTGACTCAACATTGCTTTTGCACCATCAGTGAGAAAGATAATAGTGTCTTAGTATCATTATCAAAACAGTTTTGACATCATGATTCCTAGAAGGGTCCTAGGGAACTCATACTTTGTGTATCATTGGTTTAGGGGAGTGGTTGTCATGTAGATGTAAAGTAATTGTTCTTTATGTAAAAAAAAAATTGTCTTGATACTATCACAAGTAGAATTTCTTCCATGTATTAGAATAAATGGTTTTGTTTAATTGGTTCAATAACAGCTTGAAAAAATTTAATTGCTATTACTGAAAAGAGGATAATTTGTTTTTAATTTTCAAATAAATCAAGTACAATAATGCCTCACAGTGCATTTCTTAATAGTGATCTCACTTATCATTACAACTGTATATGTATCCTGAGAACCAAATACTACTATTCGAATGTGTGACATACTTCTTTACTGTCAAGGTATTAATCGTTTCTCTGCTTATAGAGGTTTTGATTTGAGTTTTATTCCCCTACAGATAGATTTCACACAGTAAGTATATGGACAAAAATAAGTTAAGGGTAAATGTGTTTTTTTCTTCAGTTATTGTATTCACATAGGGTCTAATCTACACAAAAGTATTAAATATTTATTCCTAATTTTGGTTAACAGTCAATTTAAAAAATTGTACCATGTGGGAAAAACCTATATATTTTAACCTGGGAGCAGAGACCAGAGGATATAAATCTTTCTAGTATTTTCTGGAGTTTTTTTCCCCTCCTTTTCTTTCATGTTTCCCCTGTGGGGAAAAAAGCAGCACTAAAGTATTAGCTCAAACAATGAGAGAAGTGTCCTTCTAACAGTAAAAATGCTTACAATGCATTTTCTTTTCAAGTTTTAATAGGACTTAAAACAGTTTCCATAGGTTGATAATCAAACACCAGGAATGACCAAAATAGTAAATTCTAATGAAATATAAGTGTAAGTCTGTGTTCTAATAATGCAAAGTTATGTAGATAAAGGAATCATTTATTAAGTGTTTTATAGGAACCTGTTTTCAACTATGTACTGTATGAGATTTTGTGAAACCCTCTCTTGATTCATGGGCACGTTTATTTTTAAAAGTTACTCAGTACATTTAAACACAATTTTTAAAACTGGAAGGCTGTCAGAAAGGAATGCATGAGAAATTGATGTGATCTTTGCCACTTAACACATGGCTAAATATTTTGTTAGGGGACCACTTTTAAATGTTGTCTTGGTTAATATTTTTGTGGGCTAGGTTAATGATTACAGTTTAGATTGTAAATGATATTTGTAATTTCTTGCCCCTACCCAACTCCAAACATACAGAGTGAAACACCTTTGATTTCCTGATGGCAAAGAGCTAAGACCTTAAAGAACTGCACACATAAATAATTTATTTCCAATCATTTTTTAGTGCCTCATTTATGCCATGCTCTGTGCTGGGGCTAAAGATAAAAGAGTAACAGGATAAGGTTTTCATAGTCTAACAGAGGGAGACAGCAGGGAATGTAAGTGAGGAAAAGTGTTATGAACTCTATAATAGGAATAGATACAGGGGGCTAAGTAGAAGCTTAGTTTTATGGAGNTTTTTTAGTGCCTCATTTATGCCATGCTCTGTGCTGGGGCTAAAGATAAAAGAGTAACAGGATAAGGTTTTCATAGTCTAACAGAGGGAGACAGCAGGGAATGTAAGTGAGGAAAAGTGTTATGAACTCTATAATAGGAATAGATACAGGGGGCTAAGTAGAAGCTTAGTTTTATGGAGAAGTTGCTGTTGTTTAGTCACTCAGTTGTGCCTAACTCTGTCCCCATGGACTGTAGCCCACCAGGCTCCTCTGTCCATGGAATTCTCCAGGCAAGAATACTGGAATGGGTTGCTGTTTCCTTTTCCAGGGGATCGTGTCAACCCAGGGGTCGAAGCTGGGGCTCCTGCATTGGCTGGTGGATTCTTTACCGCTGAGCTACCAGGAAAGCCTTATGGAGAAGACAGTATGTGAAATGAAAAGACCAGAAAAGTCAATGTAGAACAAGAGACCAACTGCAATTATATGTACTCAAATGATGTAATCCTTATAAACGCTGCTAAGTCGCTTCAATTGTGTTTGACTCTGTGTGACCCCATAGACGGCAGCCCACCAGGCTCCCCTGTCCCTGGGATTCTCCAGGCAAGAACACTGGAGTGAGTTGCCATTTCTTTCTCCAGTGCATGAAAGTGAAAAGTGACAGTGAAGTTGCTCAGTCGTATCTGACTCTTCGCAGCCCCATGGACTGCAGCCCACCAGGTTCCTCCACCCATGGGATTTTCCAGGCAAAAGTACTGGAGTGGGGTGCCATTGCCTTCTCCGAATCCTTATAAATAGCAATCATATATTGACTCTTTAGGTCTCTGGAACCAAAGTTATTAAAAAATGAATAGTTCTTAGTTTAGTCCACGAAGATTTATGAAGCATCTATAGCATCTATTATGTGGCAGGCCCAGGTGATGCTAGCATGAATGGCCTGGTCCTTATCCTTGACTGGTCCACAGTCTAGTGGGAGAGTTACATAATTTCAGTATAATGTAGTAAGTGCCGTGAGGGCGAAACACACAGAAGGGTGTATAAAATCGCCAGGTGCAGGCCTGATCAATAAGATAGTCATGTTTGTTAAAAGGTAAAGAAAAAATGTTCAGTGAGTCATGGACTATTTTCTTATGTACATGGCACCAATATTTCTAAGTGAAAATGGAGGCTTTGCTTTTGCACTGTGTGTATTTCTTGTCATTGAGGAACATGGTCTTGATTCTGCACGCAGAAAACGGCCAAGGTTTTTCCAGTGCTTTCAAGCGCCCTTAACAGGTTAAGCCTGGTTCAAACCTAATCTCATCATTAATTAGCTATTAGGTTCTTGAATCAGTTATGTAACTGCTCTAAACTGTACTTTCTTCAACTGTAATGGGAGATAAACCTAGTAGTTAACTCTTTGGGTTTTGGTGAGCATTTAATGAAATAGTCTACATACAGTGCTTAGCATGGTGCCTGGCATATGGTAGATGCTTGTTTTATGTCAGCCATTGTTATTTTGTCTTAAACTGCTTTAACAAATCTCATGGGAGTTAGACCTCAAAATAACTCAAAAATAAACTCTCTTATTTCCCCAGTTAGGTGGAAATCTTGGCTTTCTTGCCTAGCCCTGTGCTCCTAACCAGGAGGAGCTTGCCTGCTCAAGCTAGTGTTGATACTGATTTTGTAGAAAGTAATGCTGTCCAACTCTTTTCCTTTAAAGTGGGATAATAAATAGTTTCTAATCCCACACTGTGTACACAGTGCTGTGCTGTGTTTTAGAGGTAAGAAACTCGAAACTGAAATTATATTTGTCCTTAAGGAGCTTACACTTTATCATCATAAGAAAGATAAATATTCAAATAACTAGGCATAGGACAAATAGTTTTAAAAAAAAANCCATCATTAATTAGCTATTAGGTTCTTGAATCAGTTATGTAACTGCTCTAAACTGTACTTTCTTCAACTGTAATGGGAGATAAACCTAGTAGTTAACTCTTTGGGTTTTGGTGAGCATTTAATGAAATAGTCTACATACAGTGCTTAGCATGGTGCCTGGCAAATGGTAGATGCTTGTTTTATGTCAGCCATTGTTATTTTGTCTTAAACTGCTTTAACAAATCTCATGGGAGTTAGACCTCAAAATAACTCAAAAATAAACTCTCTTATTTCCCCAGTTAGGTGGAAATCTTGGCTTTCTTGCCTAGCCCTGTGCTCCTAACCAGGAGGAGCTTGCCTGCTCAAGCTAGTGTTGATACTGATTTTGTAGAAAGTAATGCTGTCCAACTCTTTTCCTTTAAAGTGGGATAATAAATAGTTTCTAATCCCACACTGTGTACACAGTGCTGTGCTGTGTTTTAGAGGTAAGTAACTCGAAACTGAAATTATATTTGTCCTTAAGGAGCTTACACTTTATCATCATAAGAAAGATAAATATTCAAATAACTAGGCATAGGACAAATAGTTTTAAAAAAAAAGAGGATTGATTATTACTTAGCTTTGTCTCATTTAAGCTTTAGATTTTCTGAGGGGTAAAAAAACCATAAGATTGTAGTTGTTAGAAAAGACCTTTGTTAAAAAGATGTTTTGAGCATTTCCCCCTACTGTTTTCCTTAGTTTTATTTGCAAGCCAGAGCAGGTATTAAAGATGAAGTGTTCTGGTGGGAGCGGTAGCCCGGAGCGCTTGAAGCATTGCTAATTTCAAACCTTGTAATTTAGTTAAATTGAAACATAACTGCATTTAGATGAATGGGCCGCTAGTTTTCCTTCCCAAAGCAAACATGCCAACCTTTCATTACTTCTTGTCTGTGCTATGGCTTCTGTGTAATTCCGATCTGCTCATTTACACATAATTGACATGTTATGGTGGTGCAGATTTTTTTATTTTGAAAAAAAAAAAAAAAGCTTCAAAAAAATTAGGGATGCTTTCTGTAGCATACTGCATCAGTCATTTTACGTTTTGAAGTGAAAATGAGGGAGTGATTCCAGGTAACTTAGTGTTCCTGTGGAAGGTGGTTTGGCTCAAGCGTTTTTAAACCGGGAAATGAATAAGTGACACAGTAGGTCTGATTACAAATACAGTTTATCTTCATTTGGAATCCATGACTTCTATTAAATTTAATTACTTCCCCCGTGGCTTCTATTAAATTTAATTAATTTCCCCTGCAGCTGGCATAGTGGAGGTGCTGCTGCTAAATGAAGGTGATTGCTAATTGAGGGAGTTTTCTGTAAGAGCTTTTTTANTTCATTTGGAATCCATGACTTCTATTAAATTTAATTACTTCCCCCGTGGCTTCTATTAAATTTAATTAATTTCCCCTGCAGCTGGCATAGTGGAGGTGCTGCTGCTAAATGAAGGTGATTGCTAATTGAGGGAGTTTTCTGTAAGAGGTTTTTTACCCATTTTCTCTTGTTTATTTGAAAATCTCTTATCCAGCCAGATAACTCAGGACATTATTGAGAAGTTATAGGTTGCAAAGTCATACATGAGTTCATCAGCATTACTTAGAGGGATCTGTGGGCCTTTTTTGTTTTGTTTTCTGTTCTGATCGTTCAGTTAACATGTCTTTTTGGTGAGAGGCCAGCTTAGGATTCTAAGTAAGGGAAATGTGCCCAGTCTTAACCTAGACAAGATGGGATGTGTTAGGCCAATCTTCACGTGGAGGTTTCGGCAGCTATTCCAAGGTCAACTGCTGTTCAATTTTGAAACACAGAGGAAGAGAGGCAAAGCATTCTGCATTTGTGGACAGTGTATTACCTGTCTAACAATTATTATTTAGGAAACTCTCTCAAATTAGACAATCTTATTATTATGATTTTCTCACTAGGGAATTGTATGATAATATAAACATCAGTATATATTCCTAAGGCAAAGCCAAAAATTTCAAAACATTTTTAAAAATCAAGATATGTAAATGTTATATACCTGTTGTGTTTGGTTTCTACAAGTTGTCAACATGTTAGAAAAAAATGTATAATGTAAATAGATCTATATTCATTTAATGCATTTTTATTCTTAGCCTTTCAATTTTTATTAGAAAAGTGCTTTCATTTTTGAGCATCAGTATGTGCCAGAAATTATATATACATTTATATACACATATATATGCATAGGTCATATATATATGTGATGGTGATGGTTTAGGCACTGTCATGTCCAACTCTCACGTGTATACATATTTTATATATATAATATATATACACACATACACACACACATGTATATGGGCTTCCCTGATGGCTCAGCGGTAAAGAATCTGCCTGTAAGCAGGAGATGTGGGTTCCATCGCTGTGTCGGGAAGATCTCCCAGAGGCGGGCATGGCAGCCCACTCTAGTATCCTTGCCTGGAGAATTCCATGGACAGGGGAGCCTGGTGGGCTACAGTCCGTAGGCTTGCAAAGAGTCAGACATGATTGAAGTGACTAAGCACACATACATACATATATGTAAATTTTCTTAGCAGTCGAGCAGAATATTCTTTACTCACGTAAAATTGAATTTCCAAGTTTTTGTTTTTTCTGTCAATAATTAAATGCCCGTTTAAGTGGTATGTGAAATTCCTGGCTTTGGAGGAAATTCTATTCTTCTTTGAGTAGACAATACTTGGGTAATGCTCTTTTATCAACAAGCTCTTTTGAAAGCTATTTTCTGAGTTTTTCATTATCTCATTCTCTTTTTATTCTCCTGCTTTCCTGGACATATCTGCTTAACTCAAACTGGGAAGGCCATTATCTCTTCAAATTTAAATTTTAGTTTCATGTCCTAGGGGATTCATACTGGCCATGTTTAACTCAACTATGGTGCTTATCCATGACTTAGACTGAGCTTATTAAAATACAAAGTACAAAATATAAATTGTCTGTTTTTTTTTTCTTTTAGAATGACCAAAATGTTTTGGTCTGCCACCATTTTAAAGAAATTAATTTATTTGCTTCTTTATAAAACTGTTTACTTATTTTGCTGTGCAGGCCTTAGTTGTGGCTCTCAGGTTCTTTAGTTGTGGCACGCGGTATCTTTAGTTGTAGTGTGCAAACTCTTAGTTCTGGCGCTAATTCCCTGATCAGGGATTGAATCTCAACCACTGGATCACCAGAGAAGTCCCTCTATTTGTTGCTTATATTTTTCCTTTGTGAGATGGAGCTTTTCTTGCTGTGTTATGATGTTATTGTAATTTGATTTGCCATCTTTATTTTAAAATTGTAGCCGAATTCTGAAGTTTTGAGCTTTAGAATTCTGCTAAAATTATACATTTGTGCTATTTACCAATACTATCAGAATTTGAATTGCTTTTACAATAAATCTTGAGTTTTCTTCTCAATTAGTCATTAATCTCCTGATCGTTACTTCTTAGACACTGTGTTAATGTACTGGCTTTACTAATTAGAGCCATGAAAATGCAAAAGTCAATCAATGAATAAATTAGTGCTCTCTGGTAACCCTTTATGTGCCTGTGACTATCTTCAGTTATTCTGTTCTGTACATAGTAAGAGATGGCCCTACCATTTTGGCACGGTTTTTGTTCGAATGCATTTTTTTGCTATGTATGAAGACACACTTTTATTGCTTGAAATCTCATCACTGCATAGGAGAAATAATATAGGTGGTTGGTAGGGTGCAAGTATCTGGGGTTAGAAACAGCTAGGTGTGTTTTTTGGGCACTATTGGCCCTGTTTTCTACAAGGAAGAGACTTATGGTGGCCATGTGGCTGTGGGCAGGAGGCCAAAGGGCTTGCTATGAAGCTGCATTTGATAACAAGCAAATGTTTATTTACTTGGGATGTTGGTTAATTGTTGCTACATTTTCCAAATTCACTGACATATTATTGAGTGCAGCACTTTCACAGCATCATCTTTTAGGATTTGAAACAGCTCAACTGGAATTCCATCACCTCCACTAGCTTTGTTCATAGTGATGCTCCCTTAGGCCCACTTGACTTCACATTCCAGGATGTCTGGCTCTAGGTGAGTGATCACATCATCGTGATTATCGGGTCATGAAGATCTTTTTTGTACAGTTCCTCTGTGTATTCTTGCCACCTCTTCTTAATATCTTCTGCTTCTGTTAGGTCCATACCATTTCTGTCCTTTATCGAGCCCATCTCTGCGTGAAATGTTCCCTTGGTATCTCTAATTTTCTTAAAGAGATATCTAGCCTTTCCCATTCTGTTGTTTTCCTCTATTTCTTTGCACTTATCGCTTAGGAAGGCTTTCTCATCTCTCCTTGCTATTCTTTGTAACTCTGCATTCAAATGGATATATCTTTCCTTTTCTCTTCTGTTCTTGTCACAGCTATTTGTAAGGCCTCCGCAGACAGCCATTTTGATTTTTTGCATTTCTTTTTCTTGGGGATGGTCTTGCTCCCTCTCTCCTGTACTATGTCACAAACCTCCGTCCATAGTTCATCAGGCACTCTGTCAATCAGATCTGGGCCCTTAAACCTATTTCTCACTTCCACTCTATAACCATAAGGGATTTGATTTAGGTCATACCTGAATGGTCTGGTGATTTTCCCTACTTTCTTCAATTTCAGTCTGAATTTGGCAATAAGGAGTTCATGATCTGAGCCACAATCAGCTCCCAGCCTTGTTTTTGCTGACTGTGTAGAGATTCTCCATCTTTGGCTGCAGAGAATATAATCAATGTGATTTCAGTGTTGGCCATCTGGTGATGTCCATGTGTAGAGTCTTCTCTTGTGTTGTTGGAAGAGGGTATTTGCCATGACCAGAGCATTCTTTTGGCAAAACTCTTATTAGCTTTTGCCCTGCTTCATTCTGTGTTCCAAGGCCAAATTTGCCTGTTACTCCAGGTGTTTCTTGACTTCCTACTTTTGCATTCCAGGCCCCTATAATGAAAAGGACATCTTTTTTTGGTGTTAGTTCTAAAAGGTCTTGTAGGTTTTCATAGAACCATTCAATTTCAGCATTACTGGCCGAGGCATAGACTTGGATGAACAGTATGGAACAGTATGAACAGTATGAAAATAAGTACTTTTAATCAATTGAATTAATTTTCTAATCTTTGGTTTTCTTATTCATGAACGAGCAGTTCAGAACACCTAGGCCAGCCTGACTTAGCTCTTTGTTAATACTTCTGCCCAGTGACATGTTCTCCCCGCACTGCTGAAGTTTTATTTCATTCTTTTCATGTTTTCTGAAATGCACCACTTAAGGACTAATGTGGGTGATTCTCTCCTTTAAAAAACACCAAATACTTTTCAGGGGTTTAAATGGCTACCCAAAATTCCTATTGTAGGTAGGATGTGAATAAACTCTTTATTGAAAAAGAAATACAAATTTTAAATAGATGAAAAGATGCTTAGTTACCCTTATAATAAGGAAATGCAAATTAAAAGTATAGAGAGATGCTACATTTTTCACCCATCAGATTGGCAGATGTCCTTTGCTTTGTTAGCAAAACTTTTGGAAGCAAATGTTTCCTTACATGTGGTTGTTTGGTTTGCAAGTTGGAACATATTCCATAGAAGATAATTTCGCAATGCCCATCAAATACAGATGTGTTGTGTGTGTGTGTTTTCAGTCACCCAGTTCTGTCCAAGTCTTTGTGACCCCATGGACTATAGCCTGCCAGGCTCCTCTGTCCATGGAATTTTCCAAGCTCTACCTGGACAAGAGGAAGAGGATCTTCCTGACCCAGAGATTGAACCTGAGTCCCTTGTGTCTCCTGCATTGGCAGGTGGATTCTTTACCACTGTGCCATCTGGGAAGCCCCCGATACAGATGGATATATCCAACAACAGCTCCCCGGAGAATTTATTAAAATTATCTATGTACAAGGTGTTCATTTCAGTGTGTTTTAATAATGAAAGACTGAAAAGCAGCTAAATGTCTAATAATAGTGAGCTGCTTGATTCAATTATAGTCCATTCATACAGTGGGAATATTTCCCAATTGTTAAAAAAATGAAATAATGAGGCAGTCCATTGTATACTAATATGGAAAGGTGTTCAAGACATTTTATTACAGATATTTTTTTCTTAAAAGGTGTCTGACACCATGTATAGTTTGTTGGCTTTTCTATTAAATAAGAGAGAAAACAAAGTGTATTCCCATTTGCTTTCATACACACATACATATAAAAATTGTTTTTTTAAGGAAGAATCCATAAGTAAATGATTGCAGTTACCTGTGGAAGAGGAAATTTTCACTATATTCAAAATTTAAAAAGAATTTTGAAACATGGATATATATCCTCTATTTTGTTGTTTTTTGTTCAGTTGCTAAGTTCTGTCTGACTGTTAGCAACCCCATGGACTGCAGAATGCAAGGCTTCTCTGACCTCTATTGTCTTCTGGAGTTTGCTCAAGTTCATGTCCACTACGTCAGTGATGCTATCTAACCGTCTCATCCTCTGCTGCCCTTTTCTCCTTTTTGCCTTCAGTCTTTCCCAGCATCAGCATCTTTTCCAGTGAGGTGGCCGAAGTATTGGTAGTATCCTCTGTTTTAAGTGAATATCTTGAGAGTCCCTTGGACTGCAAGGAGATCAAACCAATCCTAAAGGATATCAACCCTGAATATTCATTGGAAGGATTGATGCTGAAGCTCCAATACTTTGGGATGAGTTAATTTGATTACAGTGTTTCCTTCTTAATACTTAGGTGAAATGAGTTGCCCTAAGGTGAGGGAGAAGTTTTGAATCACAAGGAAGAAGAAATATGGCAGTTGCCTACCATTCAGTCCTCAGAGAAGCAGGACATTACCCTTTCCCTACAGTGGGGATGTCTTGGAGCCCTTGGGAGATCTGAAAATTAGGTAGTAGGAGCTTTGCAAGGAAAAGGCTAGTTTAAATTACTTTGAAATTTTGCCTACAGCCAACTAACTCCAAGCAAAGCAAAAAATAGAATGGGGACATTTTTCTTATTCTTTCTTCTTCTCATGTGAATCAGAATTTAAATCAGATTCAGAACCACAGTTTAAAGCAAAGCTTTGAATTAGCACATGGTTGAGGTATATTACAGGCCAAATATATTTAATTATCTACTCTGAGAACCTTAATGTTTAGAGTCTGGTTGCAATGGGTTTTTACTTTCAACAGACTAATACTCAAACATTTGTAAGACTAATTAGGAACTGCTTGTAATCATTTGCACGCTCCTAGGCCCTGTCATTCAGTGTGTACTTTACTCTTTGCTATTTGGCTTTTTTTTTTTCATACTTTCTCTTTACCCTAAAGCATAGATTTTAAAATCCTGAAATCATACTAGAAATCAAAAGATGTTAAAGGAGAATCTATTATTGTAAACCTATTATAATTCTCTCAAGGTTGAATTAGCCCTACGTACTAAGGCTGATGGTTTTAAATTATATCACTGTGAACAGTTTTTCATTTTTCTTAATTAATTTTTTATTAAAAAATATGCTGGCCACTTGCCATGGGCAGAATTTATCATGGCTCTGGGAATTCACTGGTTAATCAGAGTTTTGGTGCTGTTTAGTTTGTAGTTTTATAGAAAAAGATGTTTATCTACTTTGTTCCTTCATAACCGCCTCCCCATGCCCTTTGGCAATTTAATTGTAAAATATTGTGAAGTGGGAGGATAGTGGAAAGATACATAATTGCTCAACTGTTATTTCTCTTCTAGACAATTCATGTTCAGTAAAGAATTTTACCACCATTTATTGGAGTCTTAATCTCTTAAGAAATATTTCTTATTTTTAAAATAAGAATTAAAATTAAAAATAATTCCTTGATTGCTGCTAAGAATTTTGTAAGCAAACCTCAGTGTGCCCCATGTAGTATAAATATGTCATTGTGATGCTGGAAGCTCAGCTTCTCTGTACACTGGTGCTGAATCAAAACTTGGAAACAGAGTTTTAGATGATGTAGAAAAGTATATTTTTATTACTTTGTCAGGCAAAGGGGGACACAGTGGGCTGACGCCCTCGAAACCAAGTGTCCCAACTTGGGGAAGATGGTGACAAGTTTTATAGTAAAAGAGGGCATGATCAGCTTGTGGACATTCTTCTGATGGGTTGGTGGTGAGCTAAGTAGGAGTCAGCATTATTAACCTTCAGGTTTAACTAGTCTGGGATCTACTAGCTTGTAGGCAGCATGCAGTAACTTCTTCCACCTGGAGGGGCTTACAGTATCTGCAAAGGAAATCAAAGATATTGTTGTGTTCATCCATTGATGGGGAAACAGAGACTTGCCGCAAGGCTGCTGTTGACTGTTTCTTCCTTGTCTCATGTCCTCTCCCTTTTGTAATTAACAACTGCTTGAATCTGCCCATTGGAATTTAGGGAAGGTCACTGAGGTGAATGAAGGCAGTTTCCTATAAGGAAAGAAATGCAGGGCACAGGAAGGCCGTGTGCCCAGGAACCCTACAGGGCTCTGCATGGCATCAGTTGTATACTGGAAAGAACTTAAGATTTGGAGATCTGATTGGAATACTGACCCGTAGCTTCCTAATATACAGCCATATTTAAGTTATTTTTTCTTTTGGAGCTGTTTATTGTATACCCAGCATAAAGTAGGACCTCTGTAAATGCTAGCCATTATTTAATTATTAATTCAAAAACAACTGGTTGGTCACTAAGAGCTTAAAAGATGGTAATTGTATTTGGTAATTTGCTCACATTTCAGTTTTAGAGCCGTAAGTTGCAGGAAAGAGAGCAGGGTGTGAAAGGATATTCATATCCCACGTATCAGGTAGGTCTCTGGAATGGCCACCAAGAGTGAGTTCTTGGTTTCTTGCGGGAAAAAATTCAAGAGCAAGCCACAGTAAAGCAAAAGTTTTACTCATAGAGATACACGCTCTGTAGACAGAGTGTGGGCCATCTTGGAAGGCAAGAGGCAGCAGGATATGGGGTTGTCAGTAAATTGTATAAGGGTGAGTAATTTCAATCATACATTGAAGAACTATACAAAAAAGATCTGCATGACCCAGATAATCATGATGGTGTAATCACTCACCTAGAGCCAAACATCCTGGAATAGAAGTCAAGTGGGCCTTAGGAAGCATCACTACGAACAAAGCTAACAGAGGTGATGGAATTCCAGTTGAGCTATTTCAAATCCTGAAAGATGATGCTCTGAAAGTGCTGCACTCAATATGCCAGCAAATTTAGACTCAGCAGTGGCCACAGAACTGGAAAAGGTCAGTTTTCATTCCAATCCCAAAGAAAGGCAGTGCCAAAGAATGTTCAAACTNAATGAGTGGGAAGGGTATTCCAGCTATTTTGGGGAAGGGGTTGACATTTTCAGGAATTTGGCCACTGTCCACTTTTTGACCTTTATGGTCGGCTTTGGAGCTGTAATGGGGCCTGCGGGGTGTCATTTAGCTCTCTGATGTGTAGCAGTGAACTTTTATACTTTGGCTCAGAGTTTAGTGGAAGTCCCCTCCTCTGCCGTCTTGGACCTGTTTAGTTTAATCAGTTTATGTCATGTCTTCGGGCTATGTCATTCTTTGAAAGGTTGTGCCCTGCTCCCTTCCTGTTTCAATATGTCCTTTTTCTTCAGACTGTTCTCAGGCTCATTTGGTACCTGGGTTAGCTTCGTTCACTGTTTCTCTCTCTTTGTAAATTGATAATGCATGGCATCTGAGGTGGGGCAACAGCTCTCTGACTTGATCCCCAGATCAAAGGAGGTAAGATAAAGGCAGGTGGAGAGAGCTAGTAGTAGTTAGCTGGATAGAGGTGGAGAGACAAACGCTGACTGGTTCTGTGTTCTCTGTTCCTGCCCGTGGCAGGCAGCCAGCTGTTTCCTTTATTCCAGCTTCTCTGTGCCCTGGCAGTGATACAGCACATTCTTCTTGGAGAAATTCCTTCTGGCAATGGCATTTCAAAGAAGAAACTTGAGAGGAGAAGAATCATTTTGATTTAGACTGTTAATGTGTGTGTAAGAGTAGGTAGTGAAGAGCCAGGGATTGGCAGCCAATTAAAAGCAGCACGCGAAATCTTCGTTTCTTCTTTCACTCCTAAGCAGAGGTTGGAGTGTCAGTGGGGGTCACCCAGAGACAAGGCTGTCTTTCAAGTCCCGTGAGGTGACATGGTTTATACAGTAAATCAGCCCCAACATCCTATTAATACATTCCCTTGAACCCTGCACTTCTAGGAATAGCGACACCTCCTGGCCAATGGTGAGATTTTTTTTTAAGTTCCACTCATTGGCTCTCCTTAGGGCGCTTGTTCTACAAGGATGTAGCACCACCCATTTGGGAAGTACAAGCACTGCCTGTACTGTTGCTTTGGGTGTGCCTTCGTTATTTCCTCACCTGACTCTCATTTAATTTTACCTCATTCAGTTTCTTTCTAGCAAGGGTTTCTTTATTTCCATTCTTTTCTCTCTCATCACTTTTTGGCCAACTAAATTTTAGGGAAATCATTCACAAAAGCAATATAGCATAACGGTTACGGCTGTGGAGTGCCATGCCTGGATTTTTGATTCCTGTTCCTATCTGGTGGTCTTGGACAAGTTAGCGTGTACTCAGTGCCTTGCTTTCTATAAAATGGGGAAAAATAATACCTATCTTTCAGGCTTGTTTTGAGGCTAAAAAATAAAATGATGTATGTGAAGTTCTCAGCATATCATTTTATGCAAAAAAATTATTGATTGTTTGCTTTTATTATTTAGCTGCCACTATGCCCTTTCATTTATGTACCATAAGTAATTTCAGTTGATAAAATTAGTGTCAGTATATTGTATTTTATTTTTTTCTGGAAAGCCAATTAGTTGGCTTCTCTTCTTAAACTACATTCAGTCCTAATGCCCAAATATTTTATTTCTGGTTCAGTTTATGTGAGAGCTCAATTGGATGACTAGAAACGCAGGTTGTTTTCACTAGTTTCTCAGTACTGACTCTTCTGACAATATTTGGTCCAGCTTCACAAAATGGCCAAGCTGTATTCCAATACGAAAGGGGTTTACTACTTCTTCACAAAAAAATCATGATTGCTCTCCTGCCCTTGATCCATCAACTCTTTGTGATTTGTACCTTGAGAATAATCTCTAATGATTGTTTGGGTCAGCATCTCTCTTTCAAGTAACAGATAAGGAAGTGCTTTAAAATCACCTACTAGCAAGATAGAAAACTGTCATTTTCTTCTACTTTCATCAGCTGACCCAGGCTGTTCTGTATGATTCTTGGTCGTTGCCCAGTTTCTTCCTGGGTGCTGTAATAACATCAGACCTAAACCGTTGGCTGGTTACTTTGAGATCATTCCCACATCAGGAAAGTTAATTTAGTTATCATTATTGATGATAGGTGTACATTATACCTTCAGTTGATTTTTAGTCCCGTTGATTTTTAAGAGAAGCTATTTAAACATTTTGTGGGACTCAAAATATTAGACCCCTGTCATGAAGGCTATTGCAAGCTCAATTTTTAGAAGTTTTAAACTTTGAAATTGTTTTAAACAACTGAATTTCTATTTGAGAGAATTTCAGCCATAGGCATTTAAAAAATTATAAAAAAGACATATGAGGTTTACACATGAGGAATATTTAAATTCCTTTCTTGAAGTGAAGTAATTCTGTTTATTCAAGTTTTTTTGGAATGAGCTTGCATAAGAGGGGGCTTTCCTGGTGGCTCAGATGGTGAAGAATCTGCCTGGAATGTGAGAGACCTGGGTTCGATCCCTGAGTTGGGACAGTCCCCTGGAGGAGGACATGGCAACCCACTCCAGTATTCTTCCTGGACAGTCTCCTTGGACAGAGGAGCCCTCTAGTCCATGGGTCGCAGAGTCTGACACGACTGAGTGACTCTGCACGGAATGGCATGGCATAAGAGGAGTTCTGGTACGTTGATTTTTAAAAAATAAACTAGGTGACACTTCCTGAGTTTTTGAAGTGTTAATCATACCGCATGTGCACAATCTCACTAAACATAATGCTTTCATATATATATACATATACATATGTGTACATGTATGTATGTAGATATATACATGGCAAGTTCTATACCTGATTCATATAGCAAGTAAACAAATTGAGATTTCAGCAAGTGAAGCGGTTTGCTCAGGGTTGCATAGCTATTAAGTGGTAAATTTACCCTACTCTTGCTTACAAATTTGTTCTACTGTATTATACATCTTTCCAAAAAATGTAGAAGGGAGGTTCAGAAGTATCTCCTTACATGCCAGTATGAGTAGTTTTGAACTAAGTAAAACCTCTTCTTAACCCATAAGCTTTCCTGTCTATCCTGGCTGCTTTACTTGGGAGAAAAAGCCACATCTTGTAATCGTGCTCAGTGACAGGGTTTTAGTCTATCTACCTGCCTTCTCAGAGATGTTGTGAACTGTCCCAGAGACAAAACAGTATTGTCGCTTCAATTCATCTGGGTTGTTTTGTAGGCTAGTTTGTCATCCTCCTGAAGGAGTGATTTTACTTCTGTGATGCCTAGACTGTTGTTTAACTGGATTAAAAAATACACGTGTCAGCCACTACTGGCTAATGATGGTTGGGATCACATTCTCC
Organism: Neotragus moschatus; assembly: GCA_006410615.1. NCBI lineage: Eukaryota > Metazoa > Chordata > Mammalia > Artiodactyla > Bovidae > Neotragus > Neotragus moschatus. The sequence continues at coordinate 514,330 of SJYA01001363.1, read as the reverse complement.
AGGACCGTCTGGGAGATCTCTTCCTTGGGACCTGGGTGGCTCTGTACAGAACTCAAAAGAAAGCTGTCCTTCTGTCTTCTCTGTTATGACTTTCTGAATTGTGTTCCTGTGACTTTATCTGCTCTGCNCATCCTCCTGAAGGAGTGATTTTACTTCTGTGATGCCTAGACTGTTGTTTAACTGGATTAAAAAATACACGTGTCAGCCACTACTGGCTAATGATGGTTGGGATCACATTCTCCAGGACCGTCTGGGAGATCTCTTCCTTGGGACCTGGGTGGCTCTGTACAGAACTCAAAAGAAAGCTGTCCTTCTGTCTTCTCTGTTATGACTTTCTGAATTGTGTTCCTGTGACTTTATCTGCTCTGCTCTAGTGCCTTTCTCCTATCTGTTCAAAAGAGGGTGGAAGTTTCTTTACGAATTTCTTTAAAAAAAAAAAGGAAAGGTTAGAAAATGCTATAGAAATTGAATAATTAAAGAATGAAAGATAAAATAGTTAAAATAGTAAACTCAGAATAAATAAAACTATAAAATCAGTTAAATGAATACATTTATTAAGGAAAGAAAATTTAAAGTAACAGGACAAATGCTAAGTAAAAATTTATAGTAAAAATATAAAAGTTAAATTGAGTACAGTACATTGCTTTAAATATGTGTGTGTGTGTGTGTGTGTATGTGTATTTCTGAACACAACATACCTGTATGCTAGAATTAACATTGGTTGAGGCTAATCTCATGTTTCATGCTTTTGGTTACATGACTTAACCAAGTCCTTTGAGAGAATATTAGACTTTGGAAATCTTGATGACCCACCTTAAATAGCTTCATCTTGGGAGGGAAATAGGGACATAAGCATGTTTTTGTATGGTTCAGATGAGAGCTAATAATCTTGTGGTTTGTAATGGATCTAAATGGTTCTACAGTTTTTCTCTAGTCACTATTTAAAAAAAAATTTATTTTTTAATTGAAGGATAATTGCTCTACAAAATTTTGTTGTTTTCTGTCAAACATCAAAATGAATCAGCCGTAGGTTCCCTCCCTCAAAATGGTTCTACAGTTTTATATACACCATGTTAAATTATGGCTTTTTGCTATATAACTATAGTTCCACAATAACAATAACTAGCATTAGTTTAGCCCTTTGTCTCTGAGAACTGCTCTCAATTACCTTATTGTATTTGCAAATGTATTTTGATTTCACATATTACAGTTCAGTTGCTCGGGCATGTCTGACTCTTTGCGCCTCCATGGACTGCAGCACTCCAGGCTTCCCTGTCCTTCACCGTCTCCTGGTTGTTACAGTAGTAACCCTATATATCCTATATATCCTGGATATTACAGTAGTAATTCCTAAAAGGTTGAGTTTATGTCAGCAGCCTTTTTTTCCCTATAAGATTGAATCCTATTTAAGATATACCAGGGTTATAATGTTATATGCTATAACACATGTTAATATAAATGTTAATATAAATATATATAAATGTTAATAATGTTATCGCAATTTACCTGCTTTGTAAATGAGGGAGTGGTGTTTCTCGTCCTTCCTTGTATCGAAGGTAAGAAAATGCGTAGTACATTTTCAGAGATTGTTGGTGTAAAACAATAATTTTTTTCTTGAACATGCCAGGGTACCACGGGTACCCTGTCCTTGCTCGTGCTCAGTTTCAATTATGTCTGACTCTTTGCAACCCCAAGGACAGTAACCCAACAGGCTCCTCTATCCCAGGCAAGAATACTGGAGTGGGTTGCCCTGCCCTCCTCTAGGGATTGAACCCGTGCCTCCTGTGGCTCCTGCATTGCAGACAGATTCTTTAGTGTTGAGCCTCCTTGGAAGCCCCTGTCCTTAGGCCAAGTCTTATTCATTTGAGTATGTCCCTTGTCTTTACAAGGAAGCAGTTTTACTGTTGAGTATCTGTGATTTAAAAGGAGAGCTCATGTTAAGTTTTACTGTGCACTTAAATGAGGTTTTATAAGAGACGCTTGCTTCATTAAAAAAGAAAGAAAGAAAAACAAGCAATTATGTCCAGTAGGATGCTAGACTATTTGATGGTTTAACAAGAGCATGTCTTGAACTTTTCCAGTTCACGGTGAGGATTGCGTTTTAGTTGATATGCTCTTGTGTTATTTGTAGCATCTGATAAATTTGAAAGCATATTAAAAAAAATGATTTTATTCTGATATCATCAGACCTGACCACTAGTTGAGTAGAGAGATTAGAATCTTAGTTATTTATTAAATGAAACATTTTTCAGACTGCTTGTAAGACTGCTCATAAGATACTGATAGTTTGTATTTTTCTCAAAATATGTTTAAGATATAATAGACATTTGTGTTTTAAGACAACACAAACATATTTAAATAAACATTTAACACAACATAATATATTTATTTAAAATTTATAAAGAACCTCTCTAAAGAGCATCCCTAACATAATAAAAATTTGAATATTTGCATAATAGTGAATAATATTTTTTAAAAATTACCATGTTGATTAATATTTATTTTTGTCTGGGAGTGTGTGATAGACATTGGAGAGGGAGTGCCCAGTATGTATTTGCTCTTTCTGGAAGATGCCATGTATGTTCACATATCCAGACCTCTGCTTAAGCAACCTTGGTGCCAGTCCAGGGCCTGGTACACTCTAGGCTGTTTAATCAATCTTTCCTGAATTAATATTTGCTTTTTCCCACTGTGGTCTTTCTTGTCTTTTTCGCATGGCGAATTTCTGTGTATATTTCAAGGTCAAATCTAAAAGTCGCCTCTTTGTGATTGCTCATCCTTTTTTCAACAGAATTAACTTTGTGTGTGTTTTGTTACACTCTCATAATAGTATCTAATATGCTACATTGGCTATTATGTTCTTTCTGTCTTTTTTACCGTCATTAAAGGCATGTAACATGTTTTAGTTAGCATTACATCACCAGGTTTTAAAATACTCCTTGATAAAATAGGCACTCAATACATGCTTGTTGGTTATAATAAAATCTAACAGGGTTTGAAGGAGGTGATTTGGGAAGGGAACTAACATGCATTGATTGCCTAGTGTATGGTAAGCTCTTCATTAATTACTTGAAAATTCAATGCCATGTAATATTTCAGATAATCTTGGAAGAGAGGAGGTACTATATTTATTTTACATCTTTTACCAGTGAGGGAACTGCATGGCTAACAAGTACAGAACTAGACTTTCTCCTCTTTTATCTCATATCAAAACTGTATTAAGCTGTCTCCTGAGATTTTTTTGCAGGTTTTTTTTTTTTTCCCCTTAAATCATTACTAAGCTTGAATGGTAGAGTCTACTATTTTCAAATCTAAGTTTTTTGACTTAAGTTGTTCATATTATAAAAACATACCCAAGTTCACACTCATTTATCATGGACACTCCATTCTTCCTACAAGTAACATTTTCATCATCACAGTCACACACAAAATCTCTTACAAACTACTGTGATTTGAATTCTGATCCTTTATTACGAAAATACCTTGGAAGTGAATTAAAAAAATGAAAACAACACCCATAATTTAAAATGAAATTTATATAGAATTGAAAGTTATTTAGACATATCTCATGATAGTGGATATTCTCACTTGTATTTGATCTCTACTACTTTAAGTCTTTCAAAACCGTTCATTCATAATAATACACAAAGCATTGTGTAGAGTAAATCTATATTCTCAATCACTAAGGCAAACCTCTAGAAGAGCCTATACTATATGTAAACATTTACATATGTGTACTTATATTGATTTATTTACAGTGATGCCTATTTCTTTAAAATACTCTTCTGCCCCTGTTTCTCACCACTAGATTGCATTGAAATGCATTGTAAGGAGTATATTCTTTAGATGAATTGGATGGAGATTTGCTTTCAGTTATCAAGCATTAGTTTGATATCACTTTGGGAGTGGTATGGTTACCTTTCTTTCATTATAGTCTAACCCTTGCTGTTAAAAGGGAAGTTATAGTGCCCTATTTCCATATTACTATTTTTTAATTAATATGACAGTATCAGGGAATATGAATATTTTTATCAGGAACCCTAGGAAGTTTTGAAGAAAGTGAAAGTCGCTCAATCGTGTACAACTCTTTGCTACCCCATGGACTGTAGTCTGCCAGGCTCCTCTGTCCATGAAGTTCTCCAGGCCAGAATACTGGAGTGGTAGCTGTTCCCTTCTCCAAGGGATCTTCGCAGCCCCAGTATTGACCCCAGGTGTCCCACATTGCAGGTGGATTCTTTACTATCTGAGCCACCAGCTAAGCCCAAGAATACTGGAGTGGGTAGCCTATCCCTTCTCCAGGGGATCTTCCCAATCCAGGAATAGAACTGGGGTNATACTGGAGTGGTAGCTGTTCCCTTCTCCAAGGGATCTTCGCAGCCCCAGTATTGACCCCAGGTGTCCCACATTGCAGGTGGATTCTTTACTATCTGAGCCACCAGGTAAGCCCAAGAATACTGGAGTGGGTAGCCTATCCCTTCTCCAGGGGATCTTCCCAATCCAGGAATAGAACTGGGGTCTCTGGCATTACAGGTGATTCTTTACCAGCTGAACTATATTGGTAATTGGCTCAGGTGCTTGGAATAAAATAGTGGTCTATTTGAAGTCATAGGTTTGATACCTCATGGACCATCTGGTGGTTCCCAAAAGGCTGCTTCTACCTCAGGCATTTTGAACTTGATATTTGCATTTGCTCTACCTGGAATGACTCTTCGCTGCAGGTCTTCACACTGGAATCCTTCATCTGGCCATTCCAGCTCCTCTGATGGGAGCATGCATACCCACTGTTCTGCCTTACATTCTCAAATTTATCTGCCATTGCTTGTAGAGTGTAGACTCTGAATATTTCATCGTGTTGTTGCATTCCAGATGCTCAAAACAGTGCCTGGCATTTAATAAATATTTACAGAACAAGCTGGAAGTTTGTACAGATAATTGGGCCCACGATCTTTCTAGTAGTCTACTAATGATCTGCACCTTTTGATGCAGAGTGGTTTCCCCTTAGCTTAGGGGTACGATGCTCAGTGATAGGGTGGTCCTGCTGTAGAATTCCGAGCAGCTTCAGGGGATGAATAGACTCAGTATAAGCCCTGAGCAAGGGAATCCTTAGAAAGAAGATTCATCAGTTCACATTGTCTATAGATTCTTACATGGTTTCTTATTTCACCGTATATGGATAGGACAGTGCTAAATGACTATCTCTTGTCTTGCTAGCTGTTAGTGGTGGTTGGTACTGGACGTGGGGAGGCTGGTGAAGGGAGAGGTTAGGGAGAAAGGACTAATTCTGGTGTGACAGTCCTCTAGGACGGAGAAGGCATTGGCACCCCACTCCAGTACTCTTGCCTGGAAAATCCCATGGACGGAGGAGCCTGGTAGGCTGCAGACCATGGGGGTCCCCTGTGAAGAGTCGGATACGACTGAGCATCTTCCCTTTCACTTTTCACTTTCATGCATTGGAGAAGGAAATGGCAACCCACTCCAGTGTTCTTGCCTGGAGAATCCCAGGGACCGGGGAGCCTGGTGGGCTGCTGTCTATGGGTCGCACAGAGTCGGACACGACTGAAGCAACTTAGCAGCAGCAGCAGCAGCAGTCATCTAGGAACTGACAGAAGTTTTAAAATTTTACTTTGAGGAACACAGAAGTAATTAATAAATTAATTAAATCAATTTAGATATTCTCTAAGTAAATTAATTAAATCATGAAAGTTTTGAAAAGCGTCAGTATTTTTACACTGTCTTCTTCCTAGCGAACACATTTCACTTGTCTAGGATTGAGTACAGCAATTATTTTCCAGTATCTTGATGTACCTTCCCACTGTCAGTAATGGCAGGAAGTGTGCTGGCTGAGAGAAGCGACTCTGCAACCATGAATGTTAATTGCGGAGCATTTTCTGTAAAGAAAGCAGGTGGGAGGGGATGGTGGCTAAGAGTTTGGGTTCTGGAGTCAGATTACCTGGATTAAAGTCCTGGAACTGTCCTTAGTATCCAAGCTGTTTGAACTTGATTGGATTATGTAAGACCTTCCTAGATTTTGTTATTTGTAAAGATAATGATAGTGCTTTCTTCATAGAGCTGTGGCAAGGGTTAAACGAGACAATGCGTGTGAAACACATAAGCGTTCTCTGGCACATGGTGAGTGGCAGTAACTGTTACTGTTAATACAATCACTGCTAGTTCTATATCTTTAACCTGTGCCTGTTCAGTACTGATGCACATTACAAAACATCATCAGTTCAGTTCAGTTGCTCAGTCGTGTCTGACTCTCTGTGACCCCATGGACTGCAGCATACCAGGCTTCCCTGTCCATCATCAACTCCCAGAGCTCGCTCAGACTGCTGTCCATCAAGTTGGTGATGCCATCCAACCATCTCATCCTCTGTCATCACCTTCTTCTTCCGCCTTCAATCTTTCCCAGCATCAGGGTCTTTTCCAATGAGTCAGTTCTTTGCATCAGGTGGCCAAAGAATTGGAGCTTCGGCTCCAGCATAGTCCTTCCAAGGGCCTCCCTGGTAGCTCCGTCTGTAAAGAATCTACCTGCAATGCAGGAGACCCAGGTTCGATTCCTGGGTTGGGAAGATCCGCGGAGAAGAGAATGGCAAACCACTCCAATATTCTTGCCTGGAGAATCCCATGGACAGCGGAGCCTAACAGGCTATAGTCCATGGGGTTGCAAGAGTTGGACACAACTTAATGACTAAATCACTACCAGTGAATATTCAGGACCGATTTCCTTTAGGATTGAATACATCATGGGAAAATGCAGTAGAGGATGGTCATGATCTTTCAATTTATTTATGTTTCATGTTTTGAAAAGAGAGCTTGTGCTTCAACAGTTACAATGCTCGCTAAGTGGAAGACACCCTATGGAAGGTTGAAAGTAATGAATACCTAAAAATCTCAAAGCTCTGAATTCTTCAGAGTGTTTTCAGTTTATTTAAAAAAAAAAATTTTTTTTTTTCCTTTGACAGTTCTAATTTGAAATAGGAACACTGTGTATTTAATTTCAGATAAGTCAAGAAGAATGGCTTTAGAAGGTTATCTTATGCAGGAACAAAAGCTTTTCTTTCGTTTTCACCTCCTTCCCCCATGGGGGAAGGCCTTTTTAGTTATAGATGACAAGATGTAGTGACAAAATGTTCAGTAAAACTTTAAAACTATAGCTGTTTCTTTTGAAAGTGTTAGATTTCATTCCTATATAATTTTAAAGAAAAAGTGAGTATTGAATGTGCTGACTCTATTCATTTTCTCAAAGCAGAAAACACTTGAAGGAGCATGGTGTGTGATAGGGGTCATAGGGAGTTATAAGAAGTTATAAGGATTAGGCTACATTTGAATTTTTCACTTAAGAAATAATTAAAACCCATTGTTGGGTGCTGAAAAGAATAAAAAGGTGAATAAGGCCCAGATGCTGCTTTCAAAGGGATTATAATGATTGAATAAAATACTAGAAAAATAGCTTTAATAGAAAGTATAAGGTGGTATAATGAAAGAAGAGTAGAATCAGTGTTTTGGGATGTATTTCTTCCAGGTAGAGACCTCAAGAAGAGCTTTAAAATGAGCTGGTGTTTGAACTGGATTTGGAACTGATAAATACCAGTATACATTGGAAGCCATGAAGGGGGAATGCATCCTTGATAAAGGGCCTGGAATGTGCAAGGACTAGAGACTGAAATCAGAGGATTATATATGGGAAGTTGTACGTTCTAGTTTATTTCTCCAAGAATACTAGTCAGAAGAGATAACATGCACAAAGAGGTTTCTATGGTGAAATTGTTATTGAACTGATTTCATGTACCCAATGCACAGTGAAACCAAATAAAGCAAAATGTCACTCAGTCATGTCCGACCCTTTGAGACCTCATGGACTGTAGCCCTCCAGGCTCCCCTGTCCATGGAATTCCCTGGCAAGAGTACCAGAGTGGGTTGCCATTTCCTTCTTCAGGGGATCTTCCTGACCCAAGAATCAAAGCCTGTTCTCCCGCATTGCACATTCTTTACCATTTGAGCCACAGTGGACATGAGTTTGAGAAACTCTGGGAGATAGTGAAGGACAGGGAAGCCTGGTGTGCTGCAGTTCATGGGGTCAGACACAACTTAGCAACAGAACTACCTGGGTGCGAGCTTTTAGTTCTGCAGAAGAGCTAAAAAATATTGCTATTTATATTACTTCAGGGTGAATCAGGACCCTGCCCCAAGGCTGCACTAATGTTTCTTAGTTCAGTCATTTCAGTTCAGTCACTCAGTCCTGTCTGACTGTTTGCGCCCCCATGGACTGCAGCATGCCAGGCTTCCTGTCCATTACCAACTCCCAGAGCTTGCTCAAACTCACATTCATCGAGTCGTGAGCCATCCAACCATCTCATCTTCTGTCATCCCCTTCTTCTCCTGCATTCAGTCTTTCCCAGCATCAAGGTCTTTTCCAATGAGCCAGCTCTTGGCATCAGGTAGCCAAAGAATTGGAGCTTCAGCTTTAGCATCAGTTCTTCCAATGCATATTCAGAACTGATTTCCTTTAAGATTGACTGGTTTGATCCCCTTACTGTCCAAGGTACTCTCAAGAGTCTTCTCCAATGCCACAGTCAAAAGCATCAATTCTTCGGTTCTCAGCTTTCTTTATAGTCCAACTCTCACATCCATACATGACTACTGGAAAAACCATAGCTTTTACTAGATGGACCTTTGTTGGCAAAGTAGTGTCTCTGCTTTTTAATATGCTGTCTAGGTTGGTCATGGCTCAGACAGTAAAGCGTTTGCCTACAATGTAGGAGACCTGGGTTTGATCCCTGGGTCTGGAAGATCCTCTAGAGGAGGAAATGGCAACCCACTCCAGTACTCTTGCCTGGAAAATCCCGTGGACGGAGGAGCCTGGTAGGCTATGATCTTTGGGGTCGCAAAGAGTCCGACACGACTGAGCGACAAAACTTTCAACTTTACTTTCTAGGTTGGTCATAGCTTTTCTTCCAAGGAGCAAGCATCTTTTAATTTTCATGGCTGCAGTCACTATCTGGAGTGATGTTAGAGCCCCCAAAAGTAAAGTCTCACTGTTTCCATTGTTTCCCCATCTATTTGCCTTGAAGTGATGGGACCAGATGCCATGATCTTGATTTTTTGAATGTTGAGTTTTAAGTGAACTTTTTCACTCTCTTCTTTCACTTTCGTCAAAGGGTTCTTTAGTTCCTCTTTGCTTTCTGCCATAAGGGTGGTGTCATCTGCATATCTGAGGTTATTGATATTTCCCCTGGCAAACTTGGTTCTAGCTTGTGCTTCATTCCGCCTGGCATTAAGCATGATGTGCCTTGTACTCCTTTCCTAATTTGAAACTAGTCGATTTTTCATGTCTGGTTCTAACTGATACTTCTTGACCTGCATGCAGATTTCTCAGGAGGCAGATCAGGTGGNGAGGTTATTGATATTTCCCCTGGCAAACTTGGTTCTAGCTTGTGCTTCATTCCGCCTGGCATTAAGCATGATGTGCCTTGTACTCCTTTCCTAATTTGAAACTAGTCGATTTTTCATGTCTGGTTCTAACTGATACTTCTTGACCTGCATGCAGATTTCTCAGGAGGCAGATCAGGTGGTCTGGGATTCCCATCTCTTTAAGAATTTTCCACAGTTTATTGTGAACCATACAGTCAAAGGCTTTGGCATAGTCAATAAAGCAGAAATAGATGTTTTTATGGAACTCTCTTGCTTTTTCAATGATCCAGTGGATGTTGGCAATTTGATCTCTGGTTCTTCTGCCTTTTCTAAATCCAGCTTGAACATCTGGAAATTCATAGTTCATGTACTGTTGAAGGCTGGCTTGGAGAATTTTGAGCATTACTTTGCTAGCATGTAAAAGTAAAGTATTTTAGAGATGAGTGCAATTGTGCAGTAGTTTGAGCATTCTTTGGCATTGCCTTTCTTTGGGATTGGAATGAAAACTGACCTTTTACAGTCCCATGGCCACTCCTGAGTTTTCCAAATTTGCTGGCATACTGAGTGCAGCACTTTCACAGCATCATCTTCCAGGATTTGAAATAGCTCAACTGGAATTCCATCATCTCCACTAGCTTTGTTTGTAGTGACACTTCCTAAGGCCCACTTGACTTTGCATTTCAGGATGTCTGGCTCTAGTTGCCTGATCACACCATCATGGTTATCTGGGTCATGAAGATCTTTTATGTATAGTTCTTCTGTGTATTCTTGCCACCTCTTCGTAGTATCTTCTGCTTTTATTAGGTCCATACCATTTCTGTCCTTTATTGTGCCCATGTTTGCATGAAATGTTCCCTTGGTATTTCTATTTTCTTGAAGAGATCACTAATCTTTCCCATTCTGTTGTTTTCCTTTATTTCTTTGCATTGATCACTGAGGAAGGTTTCATCTCTTCTTGCTGTTCTTTGAAGCTCTGCATTCAAATGGGTATATTTTTAATTTTCTCCTTTGCTTTTAGTTTCTCTTCTTTTCTCAACTATTTGTAAGGCCTCCTCAGACAACCATTTTGCCTTTTTGCATTTCTTTTTCTTGGGGATGGTCTTGATCACTGCCTTCTGTACAGTGTCATGAATCTCCGTCCATAGTTC
>SJYA01001363.1:493337-503518 GCA_006410615.1 Neotragus moschatus | reverse complement strand
GTGCAATTGTGCAGTAGTTTGAGCATTCTTTGGCATTGCCTTTCTTTGGGATTGGAATGAAAACTGACCTTTTACAGTCCCATGGCCACTCCTGAGTTTTCCAAATTTGCTGGCATACTGAGTGCAGCACTTTCACAGCATCATCTTCCAGGATTTGAAATAGCTCAACTGGAATTCCATCATCTCCACTAGCTTTGTTTGTAGTGACACTTCCTAAGGCCCACTTGACTTTGCATTTCAGGATGTCTGGCTCTAGTTGCCTGATCACACCATCATGGTTATCTGGGTCATGAAGATCTTTTATGTATAGTTCTTCTGTGTATTCTTGCCACCTCTTCGTAGTATCTTCTGCTTTTATTAGGTCCATACCATTTCTGTCCTTTATTGTGCCCATGTTTGCATGAAATGTTCCCTTGGTATTTCTATTTTCTTGAAGAGATCACTAATCTTTCCCATTCTGTTGTTTTCCTTTATTTCTTTGCATTGATCACTGAGGAAGGTTTCATCTCTTCTTGCTGTTCTTTGAAGCTCTGCATTCAAATGGGTATATTTTTAATTTTCTCCTTTGCTTTTAGTTTCTCTTCTTTTCTCAACTATTTGTAAGGCCTCCTCAGACAACCATTTTGCCTTTTTGCATTTCTTTTTCTTGGGGATGGTCTTGATCACTGCCTTCTGTACAGTGTCATGAATCTCCGTCCATAGTTCTTTAGGCACTCTGTCTATCAGATCTAATTACTATTTTTCATTTCCACTGTATAATCATAAGGGATTTGATTTAGGTCATAGCTGAATGGTGGTGGTTTTCCCTACTCTGTTCAATTTAAGTCTGAATTTGACAATAAGTAGTTCATGATCTGACCCACAGTCAGCCCCTGGTCTTGTTTTTGCTGACTCTATATGGCTTCTCTTATCTTTGGCTGGAAAGAATATAATCAGTCTGATTTCGGTGTTGACCATCTGGTGATGTCTATGTGTAGCGTCGTCTTTTGTGTTTTTTGGAAGAGGGTGTCTGCTATGACCAGTGTGTTCTCTTGCAAAACTCTATTAGCCTTTTCCCTGGTTCATTTTGTCCTCCAAGGACAAACTTGCCTTGATTACTCCTCTCTTGTTTCTTGATTACTCCTCCTTTGTTTTTGTTTTCCCTGCTTTCCCTCATTAGTAGCTGTTTGAATCTGCCCTTTGGAACTCAGGGAAGGTCTGGTAGGCTAAATGAAGCCTATTTCCTACAGCCAAGAAATAGGGAACACAGAAAGGATTTGGACTTAGGAACCCCAAAGGGTCCTGCTCAATTTCAACCTTCTCTATTCCTTTTTGGAAGAGAGAGGACACCAGGAGAGTACTTCAGTGCTTTAGGCCTAAAGAAATGCAGATTTGATTGAGAGAGAAGAAGTGACTGGGCATCATAACCAGGATTCTTTCAGGATTAGTAAAAGAAGGAATCCTTCTGAACTGTCACAGGTATCAGTTACTTATTTACTTTCTAAGCCCTATCAACCCAGAATATTCGTTGGAAGGACGACACTGAAACCGAAGCTCCAACACTTTGGCCACTTGATATGAACAACTGATTCACTGGAAAAGACCTTCAGGCTGGAAAAGATTGAGGGCAAGGGGAGAAGGGGAGGACAGAGGATGAGATGGTTGGATGGCATCAGCAGCTTAATAGACTGCTTAATAAACTTAAGCAGCTTAATAAACTCCAGGAGATTGTGAAGGGCAGGGAAGCCAAGTGTGCTGCAGTCCTTTGATTCACAGAGTTGGAGAAGATTTAGCAACTGAACAACAAGACCTATTTTATTCAGGCACTGTGAAAGTGTACCCTGAGGTCAAATGCTGCATTTTTGAGAGCCATAGACTATCTTATTCTTATGGATATTAACGTGACAAGCTCAATTCAGTTTAGTCGCTCAGTCATGTCTGACTCTTTTGTGACCCCATGAATCGCAGCATGCCACGCCTCCCTGTCCATCACCATCTCCTGGAGTTCACTCAAACTCACATCCATGAGTCGGTGATGCCATCCAGCCATCTCATCCTCTGTTGTCCCCTTTTCCTCCTGCCCCCAATCCCTCCCAGCATCAGAGTCTTTTCCAATGAGTCAACTCTTTGCATGAGGTGGCCAAAGTACTGGAGCTGCAGCTTTAGCATCATTCCTTCCAAAGAGCACCCAGGGCTGATCTCCTTCAGAATGGACTGGTTGGATGTCCTTGCAGTCCAAGGGACTCTCAAGAGTCTTCTCCAGCACCACAATTCAAAAGCATCAATTCTTCGGCACTCAGCTTTCTTCACAGTCCAACTCTCACTTCCATACATGACCACTGGAAAACCCATAGCCTTGGCTAGACGGACCTTTGTTGGCAAAGTAATGTCTCTGCCTCNGCCAGGGCTGATCTCCTTCAGAATGGACTGGTTGGATCTCCTTGCAGTCCAAGGGACTCTCAAGAGGCTTCTCCAACACCACAGTTCAAAAGCATCAATTCTTCGGCACTCAGCTTTCTTCACAGTCCAACTCTCACTTCCATACATGACCACTGGAAAAACCATAGCCTTGGCTAGACGGACCTTTGTTGGCAAAGTAATGTCTCTGCCTCTGCATGAAAGTGAAAGAGGAGAGTGAAAAAGTTGGCTTAAAGCTCAACATTCAGAAAACTAAGATCATGGCATCTGGTCCCATCACTTCATGGGAAATAGATGGGGAAACAGTGGAAACAGTGTCAGACTTTACCTTTTGGGTCTCCAAAATCAGTGCAGTTCGTGACTGCAGCCATGAAATTAAAAGACACTTACTCCTTGGAAGAAAAGTTAGGACCAACCTAGATAGCATATTGAAAAGCAGAGACATTACTTGAGAAGATAAGCAGGCTTAAACTTCCCGTCTCAAAATGATTTTTCAGTAGTCATTCTTTCTCTTCTGAAGATCTTTACTTTCTTGCTATAAAAATGAAAATTTTGATCCACATTTTATTTTCTGTAGTTCTCTTAAGAGTAATTTAATCTCTCATTTTTCCTTAAGATTTAAATAAACTAAAATCTATGTTCACTGCTCTACATTCTGGTCTGAAGAACTCAAGAAATGTTTATTGAAAACACTGACCATCCCATCTTAAATAGCAATGTTGATCCAGTAGATTATTATGAAAAGACATAAGGTTTGTTCAATATGTAATACTTAAATTGCTCTGAAATATATCATTTGACTCTATACACTGGCATAAATGTTAATATTATGAAACTCATGGTTATATTTTTTCTTTATCCTTCTCTGCTGTCTCTGACATCTCAATGAAACTACAACAGAAACTATTAAAGTCCCAGAAGTTGTCCATAATGATTGTTAGAGTTTAGTCACTTTATAAAATGTTAAACTTTTCTTTTGCCTTTTTAAATTTTTAGGTTGATCGTATTCCTAGGTCATGAGAAGAACTGAAAATAGTTTTTATTTATCGTTAGCCACGCAGCTGTTATTACTAACCAGTGATCACTTCCTCATTTAAAAAAAAACAAAAGAGAGAAAAAACTCAGTTTTCTTTTTTTAAATCAGAAGAGCTGGACTTCCCAAAGTTTTTCAGCCAGACATTTTAATTTGATCTTAGGTGCTCAGAAAAGAACACTCCCAGGTTTACTCATCAAAGGGTTTTTAACTGCCAGAGAAAGCTGAACATGTTTTAAGATGACTGTGTGAGTTTGGCCACATTGATTAGGGAACACATAAGAGTAATTTTGAGAATTTTTATTTTAGCACAGTATTTTATTTTACCACACAGTATTTATTTTACCACTGATTTTCCTGGTTATTATGTTAGTCACTTAAAGCTTTTAGCTTCTGTTTTCTAACATTTCTATGGATCAGAAATGCTCAAGTTTATTTTTTCTAAAAACATCTGTGATATGTTATAAACTATTTTGAGATCTTTGGGAAAAAAGCATTCACCCATGCTATAATGAATGGGACCAATCATTTGTTAGTTAAGAATCTTTTGCTTTTAGGCAAAGGTCTGACTGAGGAGGAAAGGAATGTGTTAGAAACTTACATGGGAATTTAATGATGTCCAAGGATAAATTGAATAATAAACAAGTCATGGGGTGGTCAAGAATGCAGTCTGACTTCTGGAACAAGTAGAACAGGGACACAGAAACCCTTAGGGTGCTATCTTCATTTCACTTCTCTGTTTCACTGTGTTTTGGCTTCATTTTTCTTTCTTTGAGAAACGCTTCTTTCTTCCCCCCACACAATAGTATGACTATTGAGAATTCTCAAATTTTATATCCTAATTTCCATCTGTGGAATGAGTCTTGGTGGTGGTTTAAGTCACTAAGTCATGTACGACTCTCGTGACTCGGTGGACTGCAGCCTCGCAGGCTCCCCTGTCCGTGGAATTCTCTAGGCAAGAATACTGGAGTGGGTTGCCATTTCCTTCTTCAGGGGATCTTCCTGACCCAGGGATCGAAGCTACATTCTCATGCATTGCAGTCTCCTGCATTGGAGATGAATTCTTTACTGACTGACCCACCAAGGAACCAGGTCCAAAATTCTGATGTGTTATGTTGGTTCCACCCTGGTGCCAATTCACTACGGTAAGGGAATGGTTAGAGGAACTGACATTGCAGTTCCCTGAGTAACCGTGTTGATTAGGAGTAAGGCTGCTGTAGAACCTCCAGCTAGATGCTGTGCAAAAATCCCATGTGTGGCAATGCCAAAAATAATGATTTGGATGTGTTACTTGATTTCAAGTTTTCTTTAAAAATTACCAGTAATTATATCTGTATGAATTATCCTAGTGGCACATGTTTTATTTTTCAGAATGTAAGACAGTTCTGTGGGTACTTCAGATCCAGAAAGTGGAGAGGAATAGATTTTTATTTTAGAATGATTAGAAGGTATCGACATCAGTTTATACCCACACACATGCATGGACACATAAAACTACAACATTAAAGTCATACCTTAAATAGCATTAAAAATGTATGAATGGGGAAAAAGAATGAATCATGAAAAATTAAACTTTATCTTTTATCAATACACTTAGAAAGTCTACAACATGAAAAAAGGGGTTGCAGGCAGGGGATTCTTGGAATAGAGTTACAAAGCAGCTCTGTTGCTCCTAGTTTCTGGCCTGGGCTCTGAAGTGGGTGAGACTTTGTATGTTGCTTAGCAATGTGTGTTTTTTCTTTACATGGATCTCGCCTCATGAATCATGAATTGTTAGGTTACAACAGTAAGGTGTTCTTGCACTCCTGCCAAAGCAGTAACCAAACCCAGGCCCATTTTTGTATCAGAAGGATTTTAAGAACAGAATTTTAGCTTCTCAGTTTTATTGTGGAACTTGAAATATTATCTACTGATCATTCTGTTATTATAATCATCCCCTCACTGTGCCTTTTTTTTTTTTTTAATGAAGATCTTTGTGATTCCAGTCAAAAGCAAACAACAGTGCTGATTAATTCTACTATTTAGCAACTCATTTGGGGTTTATTGTGTGAAGTGGGAAGCAAAGAGATGCTCCCTGGTTTAGTTACTGAGTCCTTCCTTCCTGAAATGGATTGTAAATCTGGAAGTTTGAGTATTCAAGAAGATAGTCTTGAGTGCTTTTTAAAAAAGTCTCGTTCATCCTATTCAACAAGTTTTGAATCTCTCAGAAGAGTGTTCTGTTTGATTAAAAAAAAAAAGATGAAAAAACTCAATTAACAATAAGCACTTCTTTTTTCCCCCACTCTATTTCCACTAAAAAAGAGAGAATCTTTTATTTTCTTTAATCTTTTCATCCAGATGGGATAAAAGACTAATATCTTCTACCATAAACACCAGCATTCTTTTTCAGTACTAATGGGATGATTTCTGACAACCAGCCCCCCTCTTCTGTTTCTATACCCTCCTTTGTTCCCAGTTTTACAGACTAACAAACTCAAAGATTATATTTTCCAATTTTATTTTATATGGTGAGATCCTCTCCAAAGAACATTTTCTTGCTTTTATCATTTTCAATACAAAGTATTTTAATAGTTTTCTTTACCAGTTAATATACTAAAAGTACAGTAAATTTTCTTTGTTTAACAATGACGAGTGGGGAAAAATAGACTTACTGGATTACCTGAATATTGGTTTAAAATGATCTGAGAGTGAATGAATGTGTGTATATGAGCAACTGGAAGCTGATGTGGGAAGGGCAGTGTGGACGTCTGAGAGGCAGAGGGGCCACTGAGGCAGGAAGGTAGGTTATCTCACCTGAGCACAGACAATCTCTTCCAAATACCAACACTAGATTTTATCAGTTTCCCTAGAGTTGAAGATGATTTATACTAAGAACAGCCATCTTATCTCTGTCTTCATCTGGTTCAGATACACACACTGTGGCTTTCTGTCCTATGCTGTTCACAGTCTGAATGTGCTACTTCAGGGCTAGTTGACTGATGTTTTCATGGCTTGGTCTTGGTGCTGCTATTTCCATAAAATCCTGACTGTAAGTGGCAAATATGAAAGTGTCTCTGCTTTCTTC
The DNA here is from genome assembly GCA_006410615.1 of Neotragus moschatus. Taxonomy (NCBI): domain Eukaryota; kingdom Metazoa; phylum Chordata; class Mammalia; order Artiodactyla; family Bovidae; genus Neotragus; species Neotragus moschatus. Next base: position 497,024 of record SJYA01001363.1, on the reverse strand, counting down.
TAAGCATACATAATTCTGCTTGCACTTTCTGTTGTAATTATCACAGATCACTCTGTGTTGTTTTATATTCTTGACCAGCCTTCTCCATGCAGCTCTCTGTAGGCATGTGCAAGGTCTCACTCACCAAAGCAAGACTTACATAATGTAGGGTCTTCTATTTGCCTACTTGCTTAGTCCCTCAGTTGTATCCGACTGTTTTTTGTAACCCTATGGACTGTAGCCCTCCAGGCTCCTCTGTTCATGGGATTCTACAGGTAAGAATACTGGAGTGGGTTGCCATTTGCTTCTGCAGTGGATCTTCTCAACCCAGGGATTGAATCTGAGTCTCCAGCTTCTCTTGCATTGGAAGGCAGATTCTTTACCACTAAGCCACCTGGGAAGCCCCAGGGTCTTGGATTTCTTAGATGGTAATTAAACAGTTATTGATTTAAAACAACAATTGATTCACATATCAAAGAAGGAAAAAAAAATAATACATTTTAGCTTTTTACTAGGAAGATTTTCAGGCAAATTTGTGCAGATTTAAGCTTTGTATTTATGTTAATGATTACTTTCACTCTGTGTAGGAAAAAAGTCCATCCTCAGAATTCCAGCCTCATTGACTGAGACAGTTTATATTTTTATCTTTCAATTTGATTTCCTCATTTAGGAGGACTGTTTTTCTCTGTAGACTTTATAGCCAAGTAAATCAAAGCCCTTTCCTTTTTCAGGGAGAATGAACAGTGATATTTTAAATAATAGGCAAAGTAGACTGAGTATGCATGAACAGTATTTGGAAATGTAGTAGCATAAACCCATGACCAAATAGATCTTATACATACATGTTCAGTGTATGATCATTCCTTTGCTGTATTCATTGGGCTTCTTTACTAAGCATCTACTGAAGTCAATGTCCTAGGTTACCACAAGAGGAAGGGGGCCAGTCTCTGGTGGGCTAGTGATTAGGATTCTGGGTTCTGAGTCCTGTTCAGTTGCTTGTGGGGGAATTGAGATCCAGCAGGCCATGTGGTGCAGCCAAAAGAAAAAGAATTTGGAAAAGAATATATACATATATGTATATGCATAACTGAATCACTGCTGTATACCAGAAACTAACACAGCATTGTGTATCAACTATACTTCAGTTAAAAAAAATAAGGATACGAAAAGTGAATAGTGTAGGCAAAGGGTGGTTGGATGAAAAGGTCACAGATGCTGTGCAACATTTAGAATTTGGCACAAGCTGTGATGAGTCAAGTTAGTTACCTGCTGCTGGTCTTTAGTAGGGTTCTGGTAATGAGGAGGAGACAGGCTGGTTCCCAAGAGACAGGTTTGCAAGACATGGGAGCTGCAGACATGTGCTTGTAGTGCATCCTAGTTCAGGACATGCAGAAAACGTCTAGTAAGGACTGTGGTCTTTGGTTCAGGCCACATTTGTTCCAAATGGAAAAAACTTTGTTTGGAATTTTGAGGAGGCAGAGTTTGAAGGAACTATAACTATGTTAAGAAAGTGGCACCTAATCAGTTTTAAATGGTTGTTGATGTGATGGATGGATGTGAAGTTGCTCAATCGTGTCCGACTCTTTGCGACCCCATGGACTGTAGCCCACCAGGCTCCTCTGTCCATGGGGTTCTCCAGGCAAGAGTACTGGAGTGGCCTGCCATTTCCTTCTCCAGGGAAATGGTTGTTACTTTATAGTAACTAGAATTCATTAAATGTAGTATTGGTGAAATGCATTTTAATTATTTTTTTCTGATGAGATACAGTGTTTTCTGGAATGTTAGCATCTATCTTGTGTGTGTGTTTTTCAATGAAAACCTTAATTAAAAANTGGAGTGGCCTGCCATTCCCTTCTCCAGGGAAATGGTTGTTACTTTATAGTAACTAGAATTCATTAAATGTAGTATTGGTGAAATGCATTTTAATTATTTTTTTCTGATGAGATACAGTGTTTTCTGGAATGTTAGCATCTATCTTGTGTGTGTGTTTTTCAATGAAAACCTTAATTAAAAAGCACACTCACTTGCACCTGATCTCATTTTACTTCTGTTTTCATCCCCTGGATACGGGTAGAAAGTAATGCAGTATATTACCTCAGACTCAGAAGAGTGGGAGAGGAGTTGCTCAGCATGTCTCTGGGAATTAGAGATGAAAAGGCCATGTTCTTTTTGGCTTTTTCACACCTCAGATCAATGAGATTTACTGTGGAGTGCAGTTTGTTCCTCAGGGAGGAAAGGTGAACTCTGACTTCATGACACTATTATTAGGAATGAGAAAATTAAGGAAGAGGGACTGGGTGACAAAAATACTGCAATGATAAAAGAAATAATCAGGGTTGTTGCCTAACTATTAAATATTTGTTTGTTAAGTGAAGAAATTAAGTTGGAGTGATTTATAATAGTGATAAGTCCAGAAACAACATCTCATGGTATACCCACAAATTAGTTTTCTTGTATTACAGTGATCTGTGCCTGTTAGCATTATTAAATGACTCCCATGCTTTCCATTATAATATTATTGTTTTTTGAGTTTGCATTATTCACCATTATGTGTTTTCTATGTATAAACAGTATCTAAACTTCTCTTTGGAGGTGCTGATATTTAATAGCCTATCCTTGTGTGTGGTTCAGGAACTGTTATGCGTAGAGCAATTTAGAAATTAGAGTTAACTCTTTATTTTCCCCCTATATAAGACCTTCAAAATGGCTCATATTATCTTGAAATGTTAACTCCTAGGCTCTCTTCGGAGAAGGCAATGGTACCCCACTCCAGTACTCTTGCCTGGAAAATCCCATGGACAGAGGAGCTGGGTAGGCTGCAGTCCATGGGGTTGCAAAGAGTCGGACACGACTGAGCAACTTCACTTTTACTTTTCACTTTCATGCATTGGAGAAGGAAATGGCAACCCACTCCAGTGTTCTTGCCTGGAGAATCCCAGGGATGGAGGATCCTGTTGGGCTGCTGTCTATGCAGTCGCACAGAGTCGGACACGACTGAAGTGACGCAGCAGCAGTAGCAGCAGCAGCAGGCTCTCTTACCTCTCACACCTGCCACATGTTTAATCTTGGACCATTTGTTAAACCTAACTAGTTTGTTTTCTAGAAATATAAACATTAACCCAACGGGGGCGGAAATGGAATTACTTTTTCATTGCATATCAGAGTATATACAAAAATAAGAGGAAAATATAAAATTTAAAGTTTTCTGCTTCACAGGATTTATATCCATATGTGACATAAGTANAACCTAACTAGTTTGTTTTCTAGAAATATAAACATTAACCCAACGGGGGCGGAAATGGAATTACTTTTTCATTGCATATCAGAGTATATACAAAAATAAGAGGAAAATATAAAATTTAAAGTTTTCTGCTTCACAGGATTTATATCCATATGTGACATAAGTAAATATTTGATTTGTCCTTAGTTCAGTTCAGTTCAGTTCATTTGCTCAGTTTGCAACCCCATGAGTTGCAGCATGCCAGCCCTCCCTGTCCATCACCAGCTCCCAGAGATCACTCAAACTCATGTCCATCAAGTCCATGATGCCATCCAGCCACTCATCCTCTGTTGTCCCCTTCTCCTCCTGCCCCCAATCTCTCCCAGCATCAGAGTCTTTTCCAATGAGTCAACTCTTTGCACGAGGTGGCTAAGGAAATGGAGTTTCAGCTTTGGCATCATTCCTTCCAAAGAACACCCAGGACTGAT